>CM019148.1:309241013-309257836 GCA_009733165.1 Naja naja
AAAAACTTACACAGATGAGGTCACTGGAAGCTGCCAAATTAGATGTGATGCTATCCAATCCTCCAACATGTGCTACTGCTGTTACCATATCTTTAACTCTGACTTCATCATCAGCTTCTACAATCAATTTAGATGTAGTCCTGCATGGTATGGTGGAAATGTTTAAACAAGTTGTAGAGAAGATGTCAAAATATGATGACATAACTCCATTAAGTTTCAGAACATTCTTCCGAACAAATATTGTCAAAAGGGAACCACTGAAAACAGGTAAGTCTGTCACATTTATTTTAAGGTACCCTGAAAAAAATGTGAAATAATGAAGTGGTTTTGTTTGTTTTGTGGTATATGGTCTACTTAGGATTTCCCAATAATCCCAGTCATTTCTCAAAGAACATTAAACAATAAAGAATTGAAACCCAAATGTTGAACTAGATTTTCTTAGTTCCAGAAATGTATTCAGTGCCAGGGTCGAAACATCTCATTTAAACTGAACTTTAAAAGCCAAACGTTTATATATTTTTTCAAATTCTTCAAATAGCTCATTTAACAACAGGTTTTTTAGGTGTTGCTAAAATATAGTGTGCCAAGATTAAGACTGCAGCCCTGTCGGTTAGCATTTATCATATGAGCCTTATCAAGATCTGCCTTCAGTGTTTCAGTATCAGTGTTACTGAAAAATGTTAGCATCCTGACATGTTCTGCATATTCTAGATTGGTATATTTTGGAGGAAAGACTTTGCATGTGCAATATTATTGTATTATCTTCCATGAGCCAGTATCCTTATGCAACAAGATTCTTGTTCAGCTTAAATCCAACCCATCAATGAAGGATTTTTTTTTATTTATTTATTTATTTATTTATTTATTTATTTATTTATTTGGATTTATATGCCGCCCCATCTCCGGGGGGGACTCGGGGTGGCTCACACAAAGATATGCATACAAAAATAGGTAAAAATATTAATGCAATCCAAATAAAAATTCAATTATACTAAAATACCCAATTAAAACCCCAATCCTCTCAATCCAGGCCAGCCTGTAAAAACAGCCAGGTCTTTAGATAGCGGAAGGAAGGAGTGGGTCAGGAGCCAACCGCAGCCCCAGGGGCAGCTGGTTCCATAGGGTGGGCACCCCCACACAGAAGGCCCTCCCCCAGGGGACCGCCAACTGACATTGTCTGGCTGACGGCACCCCCCAGGAGGGCCTGCCTGTGGGAGCGTACTGGGCGATTGGACCTTGATGCTGGTAGGAGGTGCTCCTGCAAGTACCCCGGACCCAAGCCATAAAGGGTTTATAGGTTAATACCAGCACCTTGAATCTTATATGGAGGGCAACCGGCAACCAATGCAGACCGCACGGGAGGGGTGTCACATGGGAGAATCGGGACACTCCCATCACCACCCGCGCGGCCGCATTTTGCACCAGCTGAAACCTCCGTATAGTCTGCAAGGGCAGCCCCAAATAGAGAGCATTGCAGTAGTCAAGACGGGAAGCAACGAGTGCATGGGTGACTGTGCTGGGGCATCTTGGTCCAGGTAGGGGCGCTGGCACCAGGCTAACCTGGGCAAATGCCCCCTGGCCGCTCCACCTCCTCCATATTGAGCGTGAATCCAGGAGGACACCCAAGTTGCTTGGCCCTATCCACGGGGCAACACCTCTCCCCATAACCAAAGGTGGAATTTCTTGGACCCGAGATGCCAGTACGCACAGCCACTCGGTCTTATCTGGGTTGAGTTGGAGCCTGTTCCTCCCCATCCAGATCCGTACCACCTCCAGGCACCGGGACATCACGGGGAGGGCATCCATTTGCATTGAATGTGGTTCAAATGATTTGCTGGAGACAGAGCTTAATGTGAGTAATATGTTACCACTATTGGTTTTATAGAATTTAAGTAGGGTTTATGTAGCTCCAAATTGTGGTTAATAATAGAGATACTTTTGTAATATCTTTAGGTGTTATAATTCATTTTACTTATGTAATAATTAGACATCATTCAAAAAAGTGTAGTTTCCAGAAAACTGTTCTCATTCCATGTATTTGTCTTCAACAAAGAGAAGACAGCACAAGTGAATAATGTTAATGTATTGTTTCCTGTGCGCACATGCAACATCTCATTGAACCATATCTGATTTTCATGGATTTGGGTGGAAAGTGAAAAAGATAAAAATCAGAGAAATTAATATGTGTATTATAATGCTAAGTAATTATAACTTCTGGTGGGCCAAACAGCCTACTATATGAGTAGAATTTGTGTAGGTTAACCAGCCTTTTCCAACTTTGACTTCTTCCAGACGTAACTAGGACTTAAATTCCTAGTTTTCCCAGCCAGTCTGACCATTGCTAATCATTTTGGAAGTTGAAATCCATATAGTTAGAAGGTGCCCAGGCTGATGTAGACAGAATGCTTTAAAATTGTTTGTCTTTCAGAATACAATGCCTACCCATTACCATAAATAGTATGGATATCTGCTTTTATATAGAATTCAGCTTTTCAACTAAATTACTCTATGACTCCAGGCTTGGGAAATACAGAATATAATATAGCAAAAACCTGCTAATTTGTTCTTGATTATATGCTGGAAACCAGTATCGCTATGGGAAACCCCTTATACCCAGGTTCTGTGTAGAAAAGAATTAGATTTTCAGTGTCTTGCCTTTCAAATCTCTATAGAGCGTTATGACTCTGTGGGTATAGCTCAGGCTGATAACTCCCAAATGTGCAAACATGAAAAAGAGATAGATGTAAAGCTCAACTATCCATATTAATTAACTGACATAAATGTTACCCCTCAAAGATTGTATCATCCTATTTTTATATCTAACCTGCAGCATTATTCAGGGGAAATTCAAGTTGACGTTGCTTAATAGATTTAAAATATAAAAACAGGATGGAATAAACTTGTGACAGGAAATGAACACAGCTAGTACATGAAAGAAGAAATTAAGATATAACCTGACAGGCTATTATTTGTGGCACAATAGTTTGTTTTAAACACAAATAGAATATGCTTTTAGACTGAATTGTTTGTTCTCTTCTGCAGGGTCTTTGAAGGGGTTTACAAGAATTCTTATGATTTGATTTGTGTTTATAGTAACTTTGGTCCAGTAATTTTATATATCCCAACCTTAGAAGCAGAAAATTTGGAGAAATATCTAAAGTCCACATAATTCTGTATCAGCCACCAGAATAATTTTTTATTGCAGGGGGTAGAAACTTGTTAAATAAACAAAGGCACAAAAATCACAGAGGGCCTTCTGCCAGTTTTGCTTTACCAATCTATGATTGTTCCAGCAGAGTGATTAGTCTGTCACAGTGATACATGCCTTGATAATCTTTCAGTATTTGTAGAGTGCTTTATATAGGGCTGGCTTTGAAGAAACCAGCAATTTCAATGGATGCAAATGCAGTTGCCACAGTTCAAATTGGCCCTGAGAGTTTGATTTATTGGCTACTTAATCGAACAAATGAAGGAATTCCTTTCCATACGCTAACTTGCACATGCCTTAACTTTTTCAAAAGAGAACAGCCCATTGCAACTCACAAACACAAAATCTAAAAATATGGATTCTCTCTGTGTTGCAACAGATTACATTTTAAGTACCATTACTGATGTCAGAAAAGGTAAAGATTTGTGCTCAAACAGGAGAAAGGTAACTTTCTGTCAGCCAAAGATGAAATGTAAAGTTGTATTACATCTGTGGACCCCAGAAAGGCTGCTGGTCCTGACAGTATCTCTGGCGAAAGTGCTTAAAGACTGTGCTGATCAGTTGGCTGGAGTCTTTACCAGGATCTTCAATTCTTTATCCCAGTCCACTATTCCATCTTGTTTGAAGGCTTCCACCTTTGTTCCACTGCCAAAGAAGTTCCCTATCAATAACCTCAACGATTACAGACCAGTGGCACTCACTCCTATCATCATGAAATGCTTTGAGAAATTGGTCTGCCGCATATCATTTCTGGTCTTCCATACATTTGATAAACACCAGTTTGCATACAGAAAAAATAGATCTACAGAGGATGCTATAGCCATCACTCTTCACACTGCTCTGACTCATCTAGAACAGCAGGGGGCTATGTGAGGATGCTTTTTGTGGATTTTAGTTCTGCGTTAACACAATTCTTCCACATAGACTAGTGTCTAAACTTCTGGACCTTGGGCTTTCTAATTCAATCTGCCTTTGGATTATGGATTTCCTGTCTGGCTCACAGAGGGTCAGATTAGGTAATCATACCTCTTCAGCCCTTATTCTTAACACTGGTACACCACAGGGTTGCGTGTTGAGTCCCTTACTCTATACTCTTTATGTGCATGACTGCATTCCCACTCACGCTAGTAATACTATTGCTAAATTTGCAGATGATACAACAGTGGTGGGACTTATCTCTGGGGGATGAGTCTGCCTACCGAGATGAGGTGGACCGGTTGCTTTGTGGTGTGGAGACAATAACTTGGTCCTCAACACCAATAAGACCAAGGAGCTTATAGTGGATTATAGAAGGAACAGATCAGACATCCAGCCCTTGCTTATCAATGGAGACCAAGTGGAGCAAGTGGCCAGTTTTAAGTTTCTGGGTGTTACCCTAAAAGAGGACCTGACCTGGGGTGCCCACATTGCAGCCCTGGTCAAAAGGGCCCAGCAGAGATTATACTACCTGAGACTTCTCAGAAAACAACAACTGAATGAAAAACTGCTGGTGACCTTCTACCGCTGCACCATAGAGAGCATTTTAACATACTGCACCTCTGTATGGTTTGCCAATTGCACAGTGGCAGATAGGAAAGCACTCCAGAGGGTTAATGTCATTGACCAGAAGATCATTGGTTGCCCTCTCCCCTCTTTGGAAGAGCTTTATAGCTCCCACTGCCTTAAGAAAGTTCAAAACATTCTCAAAGATCCATCTCATCCTGGGAACCCTTTTTTTTAACTATTACCATCTGGCAGATGGTACAGAATAATAAAAACAAGGACAAATAGGCTGAAAACAGCTTCTATCCCAGGGCAGTAGCTCTTTTGAATTCTGCTGTATAGTGCAGTGTTGGTGTGGTGTCAGGGGTTTCCAGTTCAATGTATGAAGGATGTGTTTATTTTCATGGTCATGGTCATGATGTGCATTGAAGATGGTGTTTGATTTCATTGTACGAGGTGCAATGACAATAAAGTAAACTAAACTAAACTAAATTAAAGCAAGTGTGATCCTAATGGTGAACTTCTGTGTAACAATTCCACCTACCAAATGAGGGCATTATAGGCTTTGTGTTGAAAGCACAGGGTATGGTAAATTCTTGAGGATTAGATTAAGCTGACATATATATATACTTCATAGAATACTTTAATGCTTCTAGAAGGCTTTAGCATAAATTATGACTATTTATTTCCATATTCTCATTTACAAGTTCATTAATATAAATCAAATGATTTCCCTATGCCAACCAGGCAAATTAGGTTATTTCTCAGCATGTATACCTTCTCGCTATTAAGACTTTAGGAAGCCTTGTTCATAGTCATTATACAAAAATATAGAAAGATATAAATTACTAATCCTATTCTTTGTAGAGAATCAGCAGAATAGAGAGGCAACATGATAAAATACTTGCTTAATCTCTGGTGTAGTTTGTAACTCTGAACTGCTATGAAATCATCTACAGGACAAACTGTCTTACAAGGAGCATCACAAATAGTTTCATAAGGTAGTATAACAAATGAAAACTGAAGCAGAAAACTTTAATCCTATCCATAGAGAGAATGTCATGAAATAAAAACATGACTGGATTTCCAGCTGAGGGCGGTTGCAGAAGCATTCCATGATTAAAAGGCAGCAACTAGCAAAGATGGCAACTCTACATTTGCCATCTCAACTGAATGAATAGATAGAAACTGTTTCAGTGCAGTGTGGGTGATTATGTTTATAGTCATGTCAACTACCGGGACTGTGATCCAATTTCACTCTAATTCTTAACTGTGCTTAAAAACAATATCTGAACTAAGTAGACAGGGTTGGACTAAAAGTATCCTCTGAGGGACCTTTCAACTATAGAATTCCAATTGTTTGAAATAATTTTTCCAATAATTTTTAGTCCCACTTTGTTTGATACATTTGGAACATTTCATAATGGCTAGACAATTTTAAAAAACACCACCTTGATTTGTTCTAAGAAGACTGTTTACTTATAATTTCTGTTTACTTATAAGTTCCAATAAAACTGAAATAATACTGGCACACATTTTTTTAAAAATCCCAAATGGTCCAAACACTTTTATTGATATAAAGTGGAAAAACTCTCTTTAGCCTACATGAATGAGTAGTAAACAAGGATTTTAATTGTTGATAAAAATTCTTACTCAAGACCTTCTGAATGCTAACTGTCACTCTTGGTGTTTATCATTGTTTTATTCCTTCCACACCAAAGTATGGCATGAGATTTTATTTTATTTTCACTGTAACATTATTTGCATAAGGATTTCCATCAAAAGTCTTTTCATAGGGTGCCTTGCCACAGTTTCTTTCAGTAGAAGACACTGAGATACTGGAAGTGTCTCAGGGATTCAGGCCAAATGTATGTAAATAAGGTGGTAATAATTTTGGATATATTATTATGATAGCCTTTGTTCAAAGATATCTGTTAGTAGCTCATACACCCTTTATAACCTTGAGAGTTAGACGGGATCTTTCAGAAGATATATTAGAGAATTCTGATTACAAGAGGTGCACACTTATGACGTGTCCTATTCCATTCTTAATTTTGCTGCCCTTCTCAAAATGGAGATTGGAGCTCAGTACATCTTTGACCAGAGGATACTTTTCTTTAAAGGGGGAGAGGGGGCTGAAATCAGCTTTGACATGCATCAGCAAGCAAAGCTACTCTACCTTAATATGCTAATATGGAAATTGCACAGAACTTTCCTAAGGTTCTGCTATGAAAATCATAGAATGCAATCTTTTATATGGGACGTGTTTAACTTCCTTAAGTCTTCTGAAAAATATTAGTAGTACTAATGACTCTCTTCCAAATCAGGGGTCTCTTTTCCTCTTTTTCATTTAAAATGAATAACAGTGCTTAATCAACATCCAGATTAGTCAGGGTTAATAGAAAAGAACTTCAAAACACATGTCTCAAAATCACTCCAATACTTGGGAGAAATAGTAATCCATGCTATCCATGTAGTCCATTTTTCTGATCAGGGAAAGTATTGAGAAGAAAGTATAAGCCTTGATCGTCAACTATGAGCCCCAATAGTCAGTTAGCTCAACAAAAGATGGTAACAGGAGGAGGCCTTGGTGGTGCAAGCTGCTAAATGCCTAGCACTTAAGTTCCAGCTGCCTGCAATTATTGTAGGCTCGAATCCCACCAGGCCCAAGGTTGACTCAGCCTTCCATCCTCTCGGGGTAGGTAAATTGAGGACCCAAGATTGTTGGGGGCAATAAGCTGACTTTGTAAAAATGCCGCTTAGTAATAAGCAGGCATATACAATGGAATGAAGGCTATTGCTGAGCACATTGGGTTGTATCCCAAAAATTGTAAGCCACCCTGAGTCTTTGGAGAAGGGCGGCATATAAATCTAATTAAAAAAAAAAACATCTCTTGGACCTTTCATGTTTCATTCACTGGAAATCTAATAAACAGACTGTTCTACAATTTCTGACTCTATTGCATAGTTGCTTTATTCATACTTTAGTTGCTATTGTTGCATTCATAAATATGACATATATCAGTGTAGTTTGCATATAATGGAATTGTGATCTCCAAGTGTTTCTTAAGTGTGTCCTTTTTAAATAAAGTATGCTTGTGTAAAATTACTAGAATTGAAAAACCAACTGTTCTCTGCCGTTTAAACTGGGTGTTTTGTTTTTTTTTAAACAGCATACTCCGGAACAAGTAATTAATGGATTTTTCAAAAATGAATGGACTAAAAATTATATATATACATATACATATACATATACATATACATATACATATACATACACACACACACACACACACACACACACACATATATATATATATATATATATTTGTTTTAAATGATTTTTCACGGTAAAGGTATGTAGGTCTTGGTGTATTCGGTCTTGTCCGTGTAAGATTGAGAATACCTTGGTGACATTTTGACAAGATCCCACTCGCCATCTTCAGGCTGGTGTCTTGGCTTTGTGCTTGTGCCAGCAAAGCGTGATCTGAGCTGCCTTCTCTCTATAAATACTGGAGGGGAGGTGTGGTGTGCTGGCTCTGCTGTAAGCGGGTTGGTTGGCTGTGTTGTTGGCTGTGTTGTCGCTTCTTGATTGGTTGATGGAATTGGTGTTTGCTGATTGGTTGGCTGTGTTGTTGGCTGTGTTGTTGCTTCTTGATTGGTTGATGGAGTTGATGTTTGCTGATTGGTTGGCTTTTTCATAAGAGCCTGTGTGGCTGAGGTAGTGGCTGTGTGTCCTTTAGCCTTTTGTGTTGTAGCTACCTGGGTTGTGGGCTGTGTGATGACCTTCTGAGTTTTATTGTTGTGACATCCTGGGTCTTGTGCTGTTATCTCCTGGGTCGTTGTCTGTTGCAACTTCCTGAGGTTTTGTGTAGTAATCTTCTGAGTTCCATGATGTAGTATCCTGGGTGGAAGGCTGTGATGTGACATTCCGGGCCTTGGTTTGGCTCCGAGTGCGAGCATTTATTCTCCATCGCATCGCAGAACACAAGAACGCAGTCAGAAAAGAAGAAAAAACTTCCTCCCTTTTCCAGCACCTTAAAGCCACAGGACATGAAATTGATTTTGAGGAATCCAAACTTATCTCCCACACTGAACACTTCAACAAGAGAATAATTAGGGAAGCCATTGAAATAGAGAAACACCCCCATAACATGAATAAACGGGATGATTCTTCCCGCCTATCAGACATCTGAAAACTAGCCCTAATCAACAAACGAGTCCCAGCCATGAAAACCAACACCGGACCCAAAATAACACATGATGCCATCACCAATCTCCCTCACCAGACTCAAACCCAAGCTCACCCCACAGACAAAAGGCAACCACCGTCCAGAAACCAGACCATAGCTGCAACTCCAGCTGCTACACCCCCCTCCGACCCCCAAACTAAGCAAACCGACACACGCTATAAACACATAGCCAGACCTCAAACTGAGCCAAACCAAGGCCGAATGTCACATCACAGCCTTTCCACCCAGGATACTACATCATGGAACTCAGGAGATTACAGCACAAAACCTCAGGAGGTTGCAACACAGACAACGACCCAGGAGATTACAGCACAAGACCCAGGATGTCACAACAATAGAACTCAGAAGATCATCACACAGCCCATTACCCAGGTCGTTACAACACAAAAGGCTGAGAGACACACAGCCAGCACCTCAGCCACACAGGGTCTTATGAAAAAGCCAACCAATCTGCATACATCAACTCCATCAACCAATCAAGAAGTAACAACACAACCAACTCTGGAGTTTAAAAGGGAAAAACAGCCACTATCACACACTTCTCCCAGAAGAACGAAGCTGAAGACACCAGCCTGAAGATGGCGAGTGGGATCTCGTCAAAACGTTGCCAAGGTATTCTCAATCTTACATGGGACAAGACCTGAATACACCAAGACCTACATACCTTTACCCGTGAAAATCTACGAAAACATATATATATATATATATAATTTATCTATAAATCTGAATTGTTAGTAATTTAATAGTAATTAGCATTTTAACGTAAGATAAATTTAAGATAACTTTATGGTTATCTCTATTCTTGCTTTATTAATTTGCTAATTTTTCAATTGGCTAACTCCCCATATATTACTTTTAATAATGAGTGCTAGTTTTGTATTTAGGTTTAATTTTTAAAAATCATGAAATTATTTAATTTACTAAGCATAATCCAAAGAAAAACTCTTTATGTCAGTCTTTTTTCATGAAAACCTTACTTCAAAGTAAGTTTTGTAAATTGATTTTCTTAAAGCATTGACTTTCTGCTTGAGAGCTATGTAAAAGCCCCCACTCTGCCTGTAAAACACTCTAAATTTGTCATCTTTGTGGAATACACAATATTAATGCATGTGATTGCAAGTGTAATACTGAATTATTAACATAATTGGGAGGGATTTTTCATGATTGTTGATGGAATGTGAATTTCCTTAATTATAGTCTGCTGGGAATCTGTTTTGACACGATGCCTATTATTCTATGACAAATTTCCAAACCAAACATTTAGAAAATATATTTTTCTCTTCCAGAATCATGTACAAACAACTATTACTATTATTGTTATAGAATAATATTAACAACAGTCTTGTTAGCGTAGAAAGCATGAATGATTTTACCAAATGCTGAAGAGATATACTGTATAAGATGACCTATCTTAGATTTGGGTAGGTAGCTGAGCCATCATGCTGGTAGCAGTACATCAAAATCTCAAGCAACTAAATTTAAAACAGTCAAAAATAGAGTCCAAGCAAATTCAAGAGTCAAGTATTAACATTTCATTGCTACCTGTTTGCCTGATACAGAGGCAATGTACAAATGAGCCAGCTTGCAATATTATTTCAGAAATCCCCATTGCAATATCATTTTATCATTCTCCCAAGTATTCACTTTCATTCTCTCCATTAGTGTAACTCCACACATAGGCAACACTCAGTAATACAAGTGTTTTCTTAATACACTTTGCATTCATTTTATTGGGAGATACTTTTAAAATGGGATGACTTGGAGAGGGTTGTTTTTCTGGGTCTGTTGGTACATTATTTTTGATTCTTGAAAAGGTAGCATTCCCAGACAGATGCAATAGAAATGTGGAGGTCCTCCCGGTCTGCTGTGGTACAGGTGGCAGCCATCACTATAGGGATCTTTTCACAGGTAAGGCTTGTGTGCCAATTACACCATTCCTAAATTGGGAGCCTTCTTCACAGTTGTTCATATCTTAGTTATTTCCCAGTTGGACTAAAGCAATGTGTTTTATATGAGGCCGCCTGTGAAGACCATCAGGAACTTACAACTAGCAAGTCACAGAGTGCTGGACACACCTCCATTTGCAAATGTTATCCTGTTGCTGGATGAACTTCACTGGTTCCATTTTCATTTCTGAGTTCAATTCAAGATACTGGTTGACATCTTTTAAACCCTGTAAGGAAAGATTCAAGTCATGCTTCTGACTTGGCCAGCACACAAGATTAAAAGATCAAAACTGAAACAATTAAAATTATTAAAAACAAATCCTTTAGAAATGCAATTAAACCACTTAAAACTATAATAATACACACATATTGCATTCTGAGCTTACAAACAATATAATCATTTAACAGACTCCATTCCAAGCCTGATGTCAAAAGCAGGATTTAAAGGCCTTCTGGAATGCCAGTCAGGTTGAGCCAATCTCATTTTGAAGGAATAATGTTTCATAGGGTGGGTACCATAGCAAAAGAGGCTCAACTTTTGGGTACAACCAAATAGAGTTCTTTGTCTGAAAATATCCCACTCCTGACAAACAGGTAGATTTAAACAGGGAGAAACAGTCACTCAGATAACCTGACCCCCATGCCATGTAGGGATGGATGGACAGACAAGCATGATAACAAAATTAACTCTTATTCTGTGGTTACACAAAATAGAATACAATAAATTTTTATTGGCCAAGTGCGATTGGACATACAAGGAATTTGTCTTGGTGCAAAGACAAAAAGAGCTCTCTTTTTCTGTTATCTAATATTTTTTTTAATTATCAAAACTAATCAAATCATTCTAATCATCAAAACTTCTTTCTGTTATCTAATATTGTCTAATCATCAAAAGTTCATTTTTTTCTGTCTCATGCAAAAAGTCTATAAGCGTTTTCTGGTCAGCAATAAATGTAGATAGATATCTGACTTTTCTCCTTTCCGTGGTTATGAGAGTCCAAAAGAAGTCAATTTAGCCTTCTCTACAAATTCCATCATCTTCACCAACCATTCTTCCATTGATAGTGCTGACCCTTTCCACTTTTGAGCATATAATAATCTCACTATATAGCTATATATATAAAAACAAAGTTCCATGACTTTTTTTCCAGCTGTTTATCCATTAGTCCCAAAAGAAAAGTCTCTGGTTTCAATTGTACATTACAGTAGTCTTCTGAATTAGTGCACGTATTTGCCCCAACAACTGACTTTTTTAAATATCCACCAAACATGATAAAATGTTCCTTCTTGTTCATATTTCCAGCATGAATTTGAAGGTTCTTTATACTTCTTAGAGTTTCTCTGATGCCATTCATACTCTATAGTTTGTTCACCATTTGATACTGTTATGTACTTGTTTAGAACAATCTTTAGATTTTATTCCTTTTTTTTCATCATAATCAAACTTTTTTCTCTGTCAATTTTCTTTTCCTGATGTTAGTCACCACTTCTGCACAGTTAACACTGTGTAAAATTTGACACGATGAGATGTTCTACTTTGGACGGTGCTTCCTTGATTCAAAAGATCATGCTATGTAATCATTCAACCATCACAATTTTGTAATATGTAATCATTGAAGTAGAGGAACTTCTCCTGGAGACCAGTCTGCCGTTAGATGTAAATAAAATGTAAAAGCTTTTCTCTGATCATGCAGGTTAAATATTAACATTATCTGGTTCATGAGTGATGTATAGTGTCTACAGGAAATCAATCTATTATAAAGCGGTCCTTCACTTGCATCTTTCATACGCAGCTCTGCAATGTGTGCATATGTGCCTGCCAGTCTAATATTGGAATTATGTCACACAGGGCTTTACATTCATCCATTGTAATGACAGGGAAAGAGAAGGATCATGAAATCAATGCAGAGAAATGATCTTGTTGGATTGGACTTTTTGAAACAGATTTGGTAACCTTTAATTTAAATAAATAATATAATTTTATTCATGATGATAAAAGGAATCCGACAGAAGAGGTAAGCAATTTTAAAAAGCAATTTTAAAAGCACATTGGTTTAATAAGAGTGTCTTTAAGAAAACATATCCCAGTAGAGTTGAACAGTTGTACCTATCAAAAGGGCTACATGTTTGTTTATTTGGTATTAATTGCATCTACTTCATTAATTTTTCATAAGGCCTTCAGGGCAACTTGTTGTTGCTTAACTCAATTTTAAAAGTACAATTTTAGTTAAATCTCCAAGACTTATCTCATGATTATAAACCAAATTTTGAACAACTTTAAAGATGCTTCCTAATTTGTAGACAGTATGTTGAAAAAAAATCAAATAATGGCAGGTCTCTGTAACAAGTAAAATCTTCACACCTTAATTTAAAAGAAGTTTTGGATACTTCTCTCAATGCCCCCTAGATATCTCAAATGTGCATAATTAGTCTCATAGGGTGAGATGTGTTAAATTTCTCCCAGCAAGTTTTGCAATGGTTCTGAAACCATTTAACTTTTCTTTTGTACGATTTTACCTGTTTCATTACCTTTGCTCTTAAACTGAGCTTCCCTTCCACTGCTTAATAGCCTGTAGAAATGGGATATGAGAATGCAGTGAAATGTAGAACGCAAAAGGAAATGTGGGTGATGAAATGAGACAATCTGTATCAAATGGCAACCAATTGTTCATTTTAAAATTACATGTTAGTAGTTAAAAATGCTCTACTGCTATGTCTTAATTGCTCAAATTAGCTGAGAACAGAGTTAAGAAAATTCCACAGCAAATTTGCCATGCAGCTTCATAAATGTCATCCTCCCTTTACTGTATATTTGTAATATATTGTATAGCAAGCTCACAAGGGCAATTGCTTTTCCAAATGAATCATTTTCCAAACCATTTGCTTGCCAAGCATTTCAGTCATTCAGCTTCACAGAAATCTTGGTGCTACTTTTAGCAGAAGTGGTTCCATCCGACTGCTACAAAGGATACTTCAGAGAATCAGGATTGGCAGGAGTCGCATTAAGCATGGGAAATAAAAAGAAATACTTATGGAGAAGCACTAATTATGTTCAGCGCGTGAGAAGAAAGAAAATAAAAGAAAGAAGATTAATAAGTTTGGAATGGGCTAATGTATAAGATCCATTCCCTTGCACCATTGTGTGTGTGAACAGTTGGAAGAAGAAGAAGAATCACATAAATTCAAGGGGTTATTATGTCCTCATCTACAAAAGAGTATGGAAAAAGAAAGACAGGGACTAGAGAGATAAAAGTGCTCAGAGAGAGGAGATGCATGCAGAATTTTGATATGAAATAAGCGGTACAGGTCTTGCTAGCAGTTCTCTTTACTTGAACTATATCTCTACTAGGCAAAACACACAAGACCTAACCAAAGGATCACTCTTAAATGTATATTTCAGAATGATCTTTTTAGGTTGGTCATGTCTGTTTAAGTAGAAAGCCAATCTCTTGAAATGATGGACCTGAGTGGAATTGAGAATCAGTCCAGCAAATCTGGAAATGTTGGAGCTGACAATGTCAAATAATAAAAGGATTGTTTTACTTTTTGCTTTCGATATGTTTGGCCATTTATAACATAACCCATTTTGCTTTTCATTTATAGTAGGTTAAGGTGAAGAATAGAGAATATTTATCACAACTGAAAAATCCAGTTCATCTATGTTAGGAAAATCATAAACTACCATAAACTGCTTTAGACAAAAATTTCTATGGCTGATTGAGAGAAAGAAATCTAAATTTTAGACAGAACTTTTTCCAATTCTACCTGGCTAAGATCGAAAGATCTTAAATATTCTACATGCAAAGCCTCAGTACTAAATTGCAATTGCACTACAAATAACAATAGCACTTAGACTTAGACTTACATACAAAACGACAGTGCTTTACAGCTCTCCTCTAAGCAGTTTACAGAGTCAGCATATTGTCCCCAACAATTTGGGTCCTCATTTTATCCACCTGGGAAGATGGAAGGCTGAGTCAACCTTGAACCTGGTGAGATTTGAACTGCCAAATTGCAGGCGGCAGGAAGTCAGCAGAAGTAGCCTGTGTACTGCATTGTAACAACTGTGCCACCATGGCTCATGCTGAAGATTCAATTAATACACAACCCTTGTGAAAACTAGTGGCATAAATTTGGACTAATTTGAGATAGGAAACACAAACATGGTAGAGTCAGCTGCTATAAAGTACATTCCTGAACCAAGGGAAAATCTTATCACTCATCATCATTCCATTCACTGTGCCCTGTGATCTTCCCCAAAAAAACTCTCCCACATTAAACTCATTCATTGGTGCAATCTATTAGCTCTCATAGTAAGATAACAGATAACAGATAATCAGAGTTGGAAGAACCTTGTAGGTCATCTAGTCCAACCCACCCCGCCAAGCAGGAGACCCTACACCATTTCTGACAAATGGCAGTCCAATCTCTTCTTGAAAGTCTCAAGTGATGGTGCTCCCACAACTTCCAGAGCAAGGTGTTCCATTGGTTGATTGTTCTCACTGTCAGAAATTTCTCCTTATTTCCAGGTTAAATCTCTCCTTGTTCAGTTTCCATCCATTATTCCTTGTCTGGCCTTCAGATGTTTTAGAAAATAGCTTGACCCTTTCCTCTCTGTGGCAGCCCCTCAAATATTGGAAGACTGCTATCATGTCTCCCCTGGTCCTTCTCTTCACTGGACTAGCCAAGCCCAGTTCCTGTAACCGTTCTTCATATGTTTTAGTCTCCAGTCCCTTAATTATCCTGGTTGCTCTTCTCTGTACTTTTCAGAAGTCTCAATATCTTTTTTTATAATGTGGTGACCAAAACTGGATGCAGTGCTCTAGGTGTGGTCTTACTAGGGCTTTGTAGAGTTGTATTAGTACCTCCTTGATCTTGCTTGTATCCCTCTGTTAATGCAATTTAGGATTGCATTAGCTTTTTTCTGCTGCTGCACACTGCTGGCTCATATTTAGCTGGTTGTCCACTAAGACTCAAGATTCCTCTCACAGTTAACTGCTATTGAGCCTGGTTTCACCCAGTCTGTATGTGTACTTTTGGTTTTTCTTGCCTAAGTGTAAGACTTCACTTTTCTCTACAAATTTCATTTTGTTAGATCTGACCCAGTGTTCTAGTCCAGTGGTTCTTAACCTGGGTGATAACCCCAAAGGCGATTTTGTTTTCAGGGGCGATGGAGCGAAAAGGGGCAACATGGGGTGGAAGGAATGGAAGGGGAGTGATATGGGGAGGCGATGGGAGCGAGATATATTGGGAGACAGAGAGAGAGAGATCTATATTGGTAGATAGGTAGGTAGACAAAAAGACAGACAGGGAGGTGGATAGGCAGGCAGGCAGGCAAACAGACCTTTTGGATGGATGGATGGATGGATGGATGGACAGGCACCGGTTCAGGTGTGGTACAACAGTCAGTGGGGAGGTGAGCGCAGGGCCCCAGCGCCTCGAGCGCCCCCTGCTGCCTCTTAGCATCCCCAAGCGGGTGCGGCAGGGGGTGCTAAAGCGACAGAGCGTTAGAGGTGCGGCGGCCCTGCAGGTTCACCCATTGACAACTCTGCTCCAGAGCGGTGCCTCCAATGTGGAAGCAGTGGCACGTTACGTGCTGCCGCGGCCGTGTTCAGCGTGCGGCCCCTGCGCCTCTTGGCCCTCTGCTGGCCCCTTGGGGACACTAAGGTGGCAGGAGGCGGGGGTATGTTGAGGGGAGGGCGATGACAACTTCCTCAATGGCTCAAGGAAGGCATTCTTTCAAAAGGTTAAGAACCACTGTTCTAGTCTGTCAAGATCCATCTGGATCTTGAGCCTATCTTCTTGGGTGTTAGCTATTCCTGCCAGCTTAGTGTCATCTGCAAATGTGGTAGTTTCCCTTCTATTCCTCTCATCTAAGTCATTAATGAAGATATTGAAGAATACTGGGCCTAAGACAGAACCTTGTGGCACCCC
>CM019148.1:309258836-309546721 GCA_009733165.1 Naja naja
CCATGGCACGTTTTACCAAGGAGAAGCTTCAGCAACTGGGTCCTGGGACATCACTGAGAAAGTTGAAAACTTCTAGTGTTCAGCACATCATCCTAACCCATCTAATAACTTATCCCCAGCAGAGTTGTTGATGGGTGAGGAAACATAGGTCTTTCCCTTGGACTGCCTTCATCCCACTTATGCACCCAACGCACCACTAGATTCCACTTCCAAAGTTCGCACATTCAGTGTGGGTGATTCTGTTTATGCTAAGAACCTTATAGGTGACCCTTATGGATTCCTCTGAAATAACTCACATCACAGGCCCCGTCTTACAGGGTACAAACAGAGGATGGAGTCCTCTGGAGCAGGCACATTGACCAGCTTAGATCCAGATTACCTCAGGAACATCGCAATTGTTCCTCTCTAATTCCCCTCACCTGATGTGTTTTCTAGGGGGGAGGGGAGGAGCAGGAGGATAATCAGCAAACAGGAATCAACCCCATGTGTAATGAGCCATTATGCGACGAACCATCCCAAACCTGTCACAATGCCACATTCCATCCTTACAAGTGAAGATTGCATATCACTACCTGACTTAGGTGCTGACATTGGTTTGGAGATGGGTTGGGAGGAGAGACCAGATTGTAACACTCAAACAGGGTCTTCTGTCACTGGAAGCCCGAATAGGGAAATGTCAACAGACACATTTCCTCTCTCACTGGGTGAGAACACTAAAACTTCTGAACCACGAAGGTCTCAGTGTACACATAAGAGCCCCACCTATTTAAAAGAATACATTAGATAGGTTGGGGTTTGGTATGGACTGAACCTAGTGTGGAGGTTTAGGTATGTATTTTTGAATGTTATTGGTTTAGTTCGAATTGTTCTTGTAAAATGTCAAATATGATTGGTTTAAAAAGTGCGGGAAAACCCTGCACTCTGATTGGCTGCACCTGCGGCTGCTGGCTATAAGTAGCAGCTGCAGCCCAGCCAAATCGGGTCTGTTATGAGCTGTAGTCACTAATAAACTCTTCACTGAAGCACTCCGCGTCTGACTCTTCATGCAAATCTAATACTCAGGACCCCAAAAATGTAACTCCATAACTGATGGGAACCATGCAGTCTCTGCTGGATCTGGTGGGATGGGCAGATGTCATCAGAGAGAGGTGGACATTCACATAGCCTGTTTCCATGCCATGTAGAGCTTTAAAAGTCAAACCCATTATCTTAAAATAGACATTGGACTTAAACTGGTTACCAATGCAACTTGAGGAGTAAGGGTGTAACACATGTTCTATTACAAATACACATTTTATTTATTTATTTATTTAGTCAAGCGATTATAACATAACATAACAACCCATATCTTTGCAATTTGCACCAGTTGAAGCTTCTGAATATTCTTCAAGGGCAACCCATGTAGAATGCATTACAATAGTTCAAGCAGGAAGTAACCAGGGCATTAGTGACCATGAATAGAGCCCTTCAATCTAAGAATGGGTGCAGCTGGTTTACAATACAAAGCACCATCTTAATGTGGCCTCCACCTCTTCAGTGAGGGTATACCACAATTAAATTAAATATCAGATGATAGTCTGATTATGACAGTAGATTGTCACACAGATTGTCTAGGGCAGTGGTTCTTAACCTGGGTGATATCGCTCCCCAAGGGGTGATTTTGTTTTTCAGGGGCGATGGAACAAAAAGGGGCGACGTGGGGGTGAAGAAACAGAAGGGGGTGATATAGGGGCGATGGAGATATATATTGGGAGAGAGAAAGAGAGAGAGATGTATATTGGTAGATAGATAGGTAGATAGGTAACCCTATTAATTGAAAATGGTTGTTTGGAACACCATGAAATCCCAAGTCAGACCTACCCATGAAATCGGTGCAGCCAGAGATGCTTTTGAACAGCAGCATGATACTATGCAATTTTCTTTTAACATCATACATATTTTGGAGACAGTGTATTGACTGGGTCAATATGTTTTTTACACAATGCTAGTAATAATAATACAATTAGGTATACATAATCCTAGTCTTCCAATTTCTAACCTTAACCTATACATTGTACTTATAAGCTTCAATAACATTTCTTTGTGCAGTATATTTGTTATCCCCTGTTAAATCATTAGTATTTTAATATTTTAAACATTACTCAATATTCCACCATAAATCCAATATCTCAATTGTTTAAAAACACCAAAAGGACCAATCATTAACCAAATTTAATCAATCCCAGGAATATATTTCCAATTCCCTAAAATTATAAATTCAATATATTTACACATCAATAAAAACAATAACAATAACAACACCAATAACAACAATGATGATGATGATAATGATAATAATAAAATAAATCCTCTGATGCTACCTGAACAGTTCCTAGGTCCTTGGTTAGGACTCAAGCTGTTGAGCCACCAACCAGCCCCAAAGGCTGTGAATCTCACTAAAGATTAACCACAACAACAACAACAATAATGTTAAATTACCACATCATAGACTTCCACCTTCTAGCCTTAATTTGCTTATGATTATAGTATATTATCTATCTATATATGTTCTACTGTTTTTCCAATTTATATTTTCTACTTCTTTTAATTTCTAATACATTCACCATATTGAGAGGTTTTTTTTAATTTCTATCCATCATCTCTTACCCTTTTTGAGACTTCATCATTTATTGACTTTTTGATCCCTCTTTCATATTTTTCTCTTGGGATCTTGTTTCTCTTTCTACCATTTTTATACCAACTAAATATTCCCTCTGGCTTATCCCTCTTCTGCCGCATCGTTTGAGCACCCATCTATAGTCCTTTCATTATTTTTGGGAGAGTTTCCTTTTTCCCCTGTTCTATTATAAACTCTTAAAAAATTATCTATTTGATTCATACTTATTATTCTTGTCCTTTCAATGTCTTCATCCTCTTGCAATTTGTTTTGTTTTGTCTCCTTCCCCACTCCTGGTTTCTCTTCTGTTTTCTGAGTATTATGTTCATCTACCCCCCTTCTTTGTTGAGGGTCTTCCACACTCACTTCTTTCTCTTTGGACAATCCCATTATCTCCTTATGATTCTTTATTACAGTTTCATATAAACTTTTAAGCATCAATAACATTTCTTCATACACCTCTATTGTCCTGTTGAGTCATTTTGCAATATTTTAGTATATTAAAAATTACTCCATACACCCCTAGGGCTCCAATGTCCCAATATGTGAAAACTCCAAAATTACTAAAATTTAATCAATCCCAGAATTGTACCTCCAAGCCTCTAAGTTTATAGCCCTTAAAAGTTATTTAGTGATTTCCCAATTTGCTTCTTTCCAATGGTCCAAATTTTAAAGTCTTATTTAGTTTTTCTTTTCTTTTTTCTTCTGTCACCTTCCTTTTTTTGATCTTGTAGGATGTTCTATTAGGTAGCTTAAGTCATTCAAATCCAAATTGGCCCGCCGAATTTCCTCTTCTCTTTCATGTCCATCCTTCAATAAGCAGTTTTAATAGATATCTATTTATTTGCAGTTCATTTTGTCTTAGAGATTTTCAGAGAGCTCACTAAATGTTTCCAAACACCCAAGTCGCCTGCCAAAGTGGAATCAAGGTCACGTGGCCTTCCAGATGTTGTTTACTTTCTCTTCTTTCATTTATTTGTGTTAAACAATTGTCACTTTCAGTTAGGTTCTCACATTGTAATACTCTTTTTCCTCCAGTAGATGGCTCCCCTACTCCCAATTCCAGCTGATTGTCAAACAGATCAAGGGGGATTAAAAATAAAAATAAAAAAGCAATTTCTCCCAATAATCACTTTTCAAGTAATTATTATTATTATTTATTTAGACTTGTATGCCGCCCTTCTCCCTAAGGACTCAGGGCGGTGAACATATAAAAAGAGATATATTTACAATAAAACATATTAAACAGGAAACAAGTCTAAAATTGCTAAAAACATTAGAAAACAATTAAAATTACAATAAAAACAATACAATTAAAACAACCCACCCCCAGGTCAATCCAGGCTGGCCTGCTGAAACAGCCAAGTCTTCAGGTCTCAACGAAAGGAGCGGAGATCAGGGGCCAAACAAAGATCCGCAGGGAGCTGATTCCATAGGGCGGGAACTCCCACAGAAAAGGCCCTGACCCTGGGAACCGCCAGCCGACAATGCCTAACCAATGCCTAATTGTTGAATCTTTCCCAAGCTTTCTATGTTTTAAAGCTTCCATTAAACATTTCTTTCTAATCTTTCTCCCTGTATCCAATCATTGCTTTCTTATTACTTTGAGATTGTTTTTTTGGAATTTTTTAACTTGGGTTAGATCTCTAGCATAAAAGTTGGAAGTTGTCTCACCCAGTTTCAATGATCTGTCCCCATGCCGCTCCAGCACAAATCTTAGTGTCCCAGTTGTCACAGCTTGTGACTTGCCAAAATGGCCGTTGTCCCTGCTGCCATTCAGAAGAGCTTTCTTCGGACCTAACGAAGAAATTGCTGGTTGATGAACCAGCATGAGAGGTGCTTCATCATGGTTGATGAAGCACCTCTCCTTTCTTCACCACCCCTCCAGGGCAGCTAGGACCCCGTAGGGTCTTCCAACAGCAGTTACCGGCTGGTTTTCACAGAGCTCTATTTCCCAGCCGTTCGCACCACGACGCCAACCAGAAGTCATTCAGAGGGATTTTTCTAATAAACAAGGTGACATAATGTCATCTCAGGCCCCCTGCTTGAATTAGTCCTGCACTGGAAAATGGGATGGACAAAGCTAAATCAAATTTACTCCTCCTTTTTTACCAACTATTCCCAAAAATGTAAGACAGGTCAGCTCTCATTCTAAAGTTGAGTGATGGAGAGTTATGATTTCATTATGAAGTGATGTGGGAATTCAGCAGCAAAATTACTAGGTCTCCTTGATATCATCTAGGACATTTGAAGTTTAGGGTGCAGGGGGTGGGGAGAGATCAGGGAATTTGGTGGCCATAACTAGATCCTCTGGTATCTTCTCTCAATTGCATGCCATACTTAAATTGTAATATTATTTATGTAGCCCCTCATCTTTTCACCCCAGGTGTAATGCAATCTCTTCCCATTCATATTCACAGATATATATATATATATATATATATATATATATATATATATATATACACACATACAACTCCTCAAAGGGAAAACAGCCAATAGCTGAGTGGTAAAGAAACTTCAAGCAAAACATGAGTCCATCTTTTATTAAACTAAAGCACACCTTTGCTAGTATTTGAATGAGATTTATGACCTGCTATTTGAAAAGATGTTTTTCCCCAGCAAACAAGCTTGAAGACTTTTTTTTATTTTTTACAAAAAAACAAATGTGCTAGCAGAGAGGTAGGAACACACATGCAACTGTATGAAAATGAATAAAAACACATGAGTTTTGGAAGAAGCTCATTGTAAATAGCTTACATTGATTTTCCTGAGAAGCTATGTGCACCTAGAGCTGAGCCAATAAAAGGCCCTTTTGTGTTGACTGACCCATGATGCATGTATTCTTTAGCTTCCAAAGTTAAAGCCATGAACAATGGAATCATAAGAAATAAATGTTAATTGATTTTAGAGAAGCTTTAATCATTCAAAATGGCAGCAAGTTTCCATACTACGTGATCACTGCTAATGAAGCAAAACACCCTGAGCCATAAATTAACTGTTAAGTTTGCATGAAGAGTCAGATGCGAAGAGCTTCAGTGAAGAGTTTATTAGTGACTACAGCTCGAATGGACCCAACTTGGCTAGGCTACGGCTGCTACTTATAGCCAGCAGCCATAGTTGCCAGCCAATCAGAGTGCAGGGCTTTCCCACACTTTTTAAACCAATCCTATTTGAAACTTTACAAGAATTCGAACTAAACCAATGACATTCAAACCTACATACATAACACCCCTCCCCACTAGGTTCAGTCCATACCAAACCCCAACCTATCTATTGTATTCTTTTAAATAGGTGGGGCTCTTACGGTAATGCTGAGACCTTCGTGGTTCAGAAGTTTTAACATTCTCACCCAGTGAGAGAGGAAATGTGTCTGCTGACATTTCCCCACTGGGACTTCCTGTGAAAGAAGACCCTGTTTGATTGTTAGAATCTGGTCTCTCCTCCCAACCCATCTCCAGCCCAATGTCAGCACCCAAGTCAGGTAGTGATGTACAATATTCCACTTCTAAGGATGGATTTTGGCATTGTGACAGGTTTTGGAATGGTTCCTGTCGTAATGGCTCGTTACACATGGGGTGGATTCTTGCTTGCTGATTATCCTCCTGTTCCTCCCCTTCCCCCCTAGAATTGACATCAGGTGAGGGAACTAGAGAGGAACAAGTTCAATGTTCCTGAGAGAACCTGGATCTAAGTTGATCAATGTGCCTGCTCCAGAGGAGTCCATCCTCTGTTTGCACCCTGTAAGAACGAGGGCTTGTGATTTGAGTTATCTCAGCAGGAATCCACAAAAGTTCACCCATAAGGTTCTTAGCATAAACAGAATCACCCACACTGAATGTGCGAACTTTGGAAGTGGAATCTAGAGGTGCTGGGTGCGTAAGTGGGATGAAGGCGGTCAAGGGAAGACCTAAGTTTCCTACCCATCAACAACTCTGCTGGGGATAAGTTATTAGATGGGTTAGGAGTGATGTGCTGAACACTAAGAAGTTTTTCAACTTTCTCAGTGATGTCCCCAGGACCCAGTTGCTGAAGCTTCTCCTTGGTAAAACGTACCATGCGTTCAGCCCGCCGTTAGCCAAGGGTGCCCAGGGGCAGTGAGGGCATGTCTGATACCCTGTTGTGCTAAATAGGATTCAAAAAGGTTGGATGTAAATTGAGGGCCATTGTCAGAGACAAGAAGATCAGGTAACCCGTGGGTTACAAAAAGTTTTTTGAGCTGCTTGATGACAGCATCAGTTGTGGTGGATGCCATGGGGATTACCTCTAGCCATTGGGAATGTGCATCTACTATAATAAGGAAGGTGTGCCCTCTGGTAGGGCCAGCAAAATCAATGTGAATCCTGGACCATGGGCCCCTAGGACATTCCCATTCCTGTGTGGGGGCAAGAGGTGGGGCAGGCCTGACTACCTGACAGTTGGGACAAGATGCAACCCAGTTTTCAACCATTTTGTCAATACCTGGACACCATACATAACTCCTGGCCAATCCCTTCATCCTTACAATACCAGGATGACCCTCATGTAACATTTCCAAAACCTCTCTTTGCAGTTTTGCAGGAATAACCACCCTGTTACCCCACAAAATACATCCTCTTAATACAGATAATTCAGTTTGCCTGGACTTAAAAGGTTGAGCCAGGTGAGGTAGATCTTGAAGAGGCCAACCTTTCTTAATCCAGCCTATAACAGGAGCCAATAAAGTGTCTTTGGCAGTCTCTCTGGCAATTTCAGCAGCATGCACTGGAAGCTTGGCAACAGTTTCTAGGAAAAAGGTGTGTTTCAGGTTCAAAGTGCTCCTTGTGGCAAGGAAGTGGGCAACGAATCAGTGCATCAGAATGTCCAATGTCCTTGCCAGGCTTGTGGATAAGTTTGTATGAATAAGCAGCAAGAAATTCAGTCCACCTCAGCATTCTTGGTGACAGGATAGTAGGTGTAGGTTTGTCTCCTGCCACAATGCCTAACAAAGGTTTGTGATCTGTAACAATGGTAAATGTTCTCCCATACAGATATTCATGAAATTTCTTAACAGCTGCAACAATTGCCAATGCTTCCTTGTCCAATTGGCTGTAATTCCTCTCTGCTTTGGTCAAGGTGCGAGAGTAAATGCAATAGGGGCTTCCTCCCACTGGGAAGCCTGTGGCTCAAACCCCCCCACTCCAAAAGGGGATGCATCACAAGTCAGTACAACAGGTAAGTTCTCAGAGAACTGTATCAGTACAGCATCAGACATGATTAGTCTTTTAATACTGTTAAATGCTGATTGTTCCTTCCTCCCCAGACCCAAACAGACTTTTTGTCAAGTAATCTGTGCAATGGTTCAGCAATGGTTGCCTTTTGAGGTAGGAACATGTGATAAAAGTTAATGAGTCCAAGGAAGGCTTGCAAATCTGTTTTGCATTTAGGTCTAGGGGCTTCTTTGATTGCTTGAACCTTGGCATCTGTAGGGTGGATGCCATGCTTGTCAATCATGTAGCCCAGGAACTCAACCTTGTCAGTTTTAAGAGTGCATTTTTCTTCCTTGACTTTTAACCCCGCTTTCCTGAATCTGGTAAGGACTTCTCTGAGTCTTTCTTGTAACTGAGTGTCATTTTCAGCAGAGATTAACACATCATCAAAGTAAGGCACTACCCCTGACAATCCTTGGAGCATTCTTTCCATAAGGCTTTGAAAGATGCCTGGTGCCACGCTTACTCCAAATTGTAACCTTTTACATTTGAAGGCACCTCTATGAGTCACAATGGTTTGGGCCTCTGCAGTGGCATCATCAACTGTTAGTTGTTGATATGCCTGGGCCAGATCCAATTTGGCAAAGACTGTACCCCTGCCAAGTGAATGTAACAGATGATGCACCACTGGAACTGGGTATGCACTCTGCTGCAGTGCATGGTTCAGTGTCCCCTTATAGTCTCCACAGATTCTTACTGACCCATCAGTCTTGACTGGTGTGACTATGGGTGTCTCCCATCTGGAGTGGTCAGTGGGCTCTAAAACCCCTTGAGCTATTAATTTGTCTAATTGTGCATCAATTTTTTCCTTTAAAGCAAATGGGACCCTTCTGGGCTTTAAACGAATTGGGGGCACCTTGGGATCTAGATTGAAAGTGATAGGGGTCCCCATATACTTGCCCAATCCTTCGCTGAAGACCTCTGGAAACTCAGACTTCAAGGCCTCCTCACAATCAGAGTTGCTCACGTGATTGATGCCAGTCACCTCGATGCCTAGTGGATTGAACCACTCAAGTCCCAGCAAGCTTGGGCGATCCTTGTCCACGATGGTCAGGGGCAAACGTTTGGTGTGGCCTTTAAACTTCATGTTGAATTCTCTTGTTCCAACTACTGGAATCTTGTTCCCTTGGTAGTCTTTAAGAGTCAGTGCTTGCTTCTGGAAATGTTTCTTCTGAATGTTGGGAAGTAGGCTGTGAATAGCGTCCCATGACACCATAGATAAATAGGAGCCTGAGTCCACTTCCATTTGGCAAGGCCTTCCTTCAATGAGTACCTTCACATGTACTTTTCTGCTTCTCAAGGTTGAAGAATGACCAATGGTGACTGATGAGTTTCATTCTTCCCATTTGCTTCTGAGTTGCGCCCCATTTTCTCACTGAAGTTGTTGGGCTTGAAATCTTTGTCAGGAAACTTTCTTCTGTGTGGAGGAGTTCTGGATGATTTACAGACTCTTGCTAAATGACCTCTTTTTTCACAACAAAGGCAGATGGTATCAAGAAACTTGCATTCAGTGCGGGGGTGGCCCCCCCCACAACCTCTGCAATAAAAGTCTTGCTTTTTCCTTCCCAGGTCTTTCTTTTTCTTTTGCATTTTGAGTCTATAAATTCCTTCCTCCATCTCACTACAGTCTGATTCAGAATCTATCTGCTCGCAATGAGTTGTTGTGGACTTTTCCACATCAGGATGGCTTGAGGCCTTGTTAATTTTCTTCATGGCTGCCACTGAGGACTTAGTGGCTTCTGCTGAGGAGGCCTCTTCTATGGCCTCCTTTAACGTGATCTTAGGTTTTAATAATAATTTGCTCTGAAGCACCTTGTCTTTGAGGCCTAGAACAAACCGATCACGCATGGCCTCCTCCAAGTTGTTAAACTCGCATGCATCCCCAATGCCTCTTAAGCTTGCCACGAAGTCGTTAACGTTTTTGCTTTCCCCTTGATCCCGACAGTAAAACTCGTGTCTTTTAATGAGGCACGATACTTGTGGGGCGTAATGGGCTCTTAAAAGCTTTTCTAAATCAGGCCATTCCATTACCTTCATGTCTGCAGCTCCCGCCAATGCCTTCGCCATCTTGAAGACTTCCGGACCGCAGTGCGTAAGGAAGACCACCCTCTTCCGTTTCTCGGAGATGTCGGCGAGGTCGTTTCTTTCCAAATACATTTGGAAGTAATCCGCATACGATTCCCAGTCTTCTGCCGCCGGATCGAACGGGCTGGGGTGTTCAGCGCAGCCACCTCGCTCTTCTGCTTGTCTTCCGCGTCGTCTTCTCTTCAGGGGAATCCCACCTTCGTCGCCAGTGTTAAGTTTGCATGAAGAGTCAGACGCGAAGAGCTTCAGTGAAGAGTTTATTAGTGACTACAGCTCGAATGGACCCAACTTGGCTGGGCTACAGCTGCTACTTATAGCCAGCAGCCGTAGTTGCCAGCCAATCAGAGTGCAGGGTTTTCCCGCACTTTTTAAACCAATCCTATTTGACATTTTACAAGAACAATTCGAACTAAACCAATGACATTCAAACCTACATACATAACACTAACCAACCACATTTTAGTCTGGCATATGTGCTCAGTGAATGGCTCAAAATGTATTGTGCAAATCCTGAAAAGTATTACTTAAATAAACTGTGATTCAGTTAACCATGCATTAATATAATATATAAACATAGCCAGAGTGCCAGGAAGAAGATCATGCAGTCATGTTTATTTATTGCTCTCAAAAAACACCAATTGTTTTGGGGAATCATGGAGGAAGATACCCATAATTTCATACTCATAAAATAGTTAAGTATTATACCAATTGGCAATAAGGTTCTAAAGCTTGTAAGGGAAATGAAGTTTTGCATATTATACAGAATACGTAATATACAAATATCTGGGGATTACTATCCCTAGGAAGATACTTAGTTTAGTAGTTATGATCATTTAAATGCATATCACAAAGTTAAGAGGTGGGTGAAAATAGCTTTTTATCAACCTCTTAATATCTTAATGGAGAAGAGTTAATATTCTGAACGTGAGTCTTGCATCAAAACAAAGAGAAAGACCATAATATCTATGTTTATTCCCTTAAAATATTTCAGCAGACTGTTATTATTAGGCTTATATGTTAACCTTAATAATAAATACAGGTTGGAAATGAAACAATAATTATTATTTTGCTACCTACTATTATGGGCTTACTTTGAAAATTATTGATTAGCCCCCAGACAGTGTTAATAATTTCTTGGTTCTAATCCCAATGGTTTTCTAGCTATTGGTCAGGGGAAAAAATGGAGTTTTCCTTTCAGGACAAATTAGTAGTTTACTTTTTATGGCAGGTAATACATTTGGAGCTTGGGGAACAACATGGGCTCATAATAGGACCATTATGCTTAACTAATTATTAATTAATGGTATTTTTAAATGTTTTGAATTTTACCAAAAGAATAATGTACAATTTACACCAGATCACAAATTATTATTAGTCAAGATATTATCACCATTGTAAACCAGGATCTTGGAAGGCAGTTACAGATTAAAGATGTTAATGTTGGCCTCAACTGTATTCCAATAATGTGATCTATTAACAGTCTATAAAGAATTTTAGAAAAATTAAACTTCAATTGATTTTTAAAAAGCGATTGTGTACTCATGGAAAAATATTTGAGCCCCAGACTCTAAAAGGTGTCTATTCAAATGTATTAACTCTCAGCCTTTAAATTTGTATTAATTTTACAAAGGAAAGATAGATAATATGCTGCTGTAAGGTCTATGTTTTTATAGTTTAAAAATTGAATCTTAATATTATAATTGAACAAAGTTAATGTAATTTTAAGAGATATGATGATGATGATGATGATGAATGAATTCTTTAAATGTAATGATTAATGTATATAAGGATATAATTTTGGTGAGGAATTTGAGTTTTTAGTTTTGCTCTAGACGTTTGTTTTCTTTATGCAACTGATGTTCTCCTTTGGTTTTGCTTACTTACCCCAGATACAAGAATTTAATCTAGATTTCCTTTCCTTTCCTCTTTCCTTTCTCCTTTCCTTTTCTTTCCTTCCCTAATATTGAGCTCTTTTTGTTAGTTTTTTAAATATAGTTTTTGAACAATATTAATATAGTCCTATAGTCCAATTGTTCTTAAATTTATATACAATTAAAACTAATAACTGTTTTTAAAGACATGCTAATTTCTTTAATGTTACTCATTAGTTTCAACAATTAAAAGAATCCCTAAATAATATAGCATTGAGGATAAATTGATGAATGACATACCTTCAGAACTCAGCTAGATCTCAAAGAAATTGGTAGAACTTCTTGGCCTTAATTTTTATAGCAGGATTGGGCAACATATGGTTCTCCTGATATTGAATTACTATTGTCAACATAACTCCTCATTGGTCAGGCTGGTGAGGCTATTGGGAATGATGGTTCGGTAGTATCTGGAGAATCCTAGGCTGCAGACCCTTTTAACAAAATTCAAGGGTAAACAACAGTGCATTTTCCCTCTCCTCTGTCAGAGGTGATTGTGACATACTTTCTACTTGTCCCTTGGAATGTTATTGCTTTGGACATTTTCCAACAGTGCTGGTTGCTGAAGCATTCATGTCATTTGCGATTAACCATCCTTTTTGCATTTTTGGTGCTAGTAGGTGTAAACAAACCTATGTCTGTCAAAATACTGCTGTGTAGGATAGATGTAGAGCTACCGCAGCCTGACAAATAGAATTGTCCTTAAGTCATCTTCCCTTCCTGAAGACCGAAGTCCTCTTGTTTCCTAAGGAGACAGGGATACTTTTATGCACTTTAGGAGTGTTGGCAAGATCAGAATGACAAAACCTGGCATGAGCAAGTGACTTTCTTCTTTTGCTCCCTGATATATGCTTTAGTGATTCTATAACCGTAAGCTTACCTTTCCTTGTTTCGTGTGCAGAACAGAACCCAGTACTGCAGAGAAATCACAAGCATCTACTGGGGGGGAAGGGGGAGGGAGAGGAGGTAGATATGAAAAGGAGCTTGCATTGTGATAATATGACTCAAAAGGTCTCATTCTGGCATCATGTTAAGAATGGACAATTCTAACAGAACAGAGTAACAGTTGGAAGGGAACTTGGAGGTCTTCTAGCCCAACCCCCAGCTCAGGCAGGAAACCCTATACTGTTTCAGACAAATGGTTGTCCAATCTCTTCTTAAAAACCTCCAGGGTTGGTGCAGCTTCCACAGCCCCTGGAGGCAATGAAGTGAAGAAGAAATCCAAGAATTTGTTTTTCCAGAAGCCAACTTATTCTGAAATACCACTATTTGAAGTAGAATCCAACTGGGCATGAATGCAAGTCTATGGCTGCAATGTGATCTCTTGTCATTCCTCTCCCCCATGTGAAGCCTTGAAATCTCCTCTAGGAAATTTTTAATAGTGGGATTTGGCATTAAGTTGCCAAGGGGTGCAGGAATTGCCTTACTACAGAAGCAGCTCCCTAAATATATCATCAGATTTTGCCCCAGGCAAAAATTAATTAAGTGTATAATTGCTACCTAATGAAACTTCACTGGTAGATACATGCGGGAAAACAATGATAAAACACATGGGAATAACAGCAAGTATTATTCTTTCAAAGTGCTCTAATTATAGTGGTATGAATATTTGACTGCTAAAACTAAAGATACAGCTTGATACCTCTTCCTGGGCTAAGAACTAATCAGTGTCAAGGACAGAACCCGTGAGAACAAACTTTGGAGGAACACCTTCTATTTCATTCAGTTCTCCATGCAGAAGAAGGGAAGCTTCAAATGAATTCTGGATTAATTCAGTCTATTCACCATAATGCTAAAGAAATATGCCATTAATCTTTTTAGCTGCTGCTTCACATTAGTCTCTTCCCTTCCAGCAAACAACCTTATCTGTTTCTGTGAAAAACATACTTTATTTATTTATTTAATTAAACTTAAATGCCGCCCAACTCCCAAAGGACTCCGGGCAGCTCACAGCAATATATGTATGTATGTATGTATGTATGAATTATGTAAGCTACACAGACAATTCCTTTTCCATGAAATGTTATAAACAAAGAATAGGGAAAATAATGGAGGAGGGGATGGTAGAAAGATAATGTTGCAGGCAAGCCCCTCCCTTCTTTAGTAAGGCATGATGCCAACCTATTAGATCAGATCTCATTTGTTGCTGTTGCTATAATAGAATGCACCATTGCATGGCAAAGGAAACAGGCAGGAAGTACAATGATCTAAAGGACTCATGTTCCAAGCCAGTGTTGCTTCTCCATATGAAGTCGCTGGTATTTCCATGAGAAGTAACCATAGAATCCAGACCAGGTGTGTCAAACTCACAGCCCACGAGCCGGATGTTTCACATGCTGGCCCCGCCCCCACTTGGTTTAGCGAAGGGGGAAAAAGTCCCGATACGTCACGTGACGCCGTAATGATGCGAGTTTGACACCCCTGATCTAGACCATCTATAGATTCTCCTGGCTCTTTTCTAGAGCTGCTATGGTGTTTGGAATGCAGTCTTAGGGAAGATATTTTTCAAGGACAAGGCTGCTTTCTGATATGAATGAGAAGCAAGTTGGTTGTGAGAAGTTGTAAAAGAGAGATAATTTCAACATAACAGTCCCCAGGTTGCATGGCCACTTTGGACTTATGTCATCTAAAAACATCTCTTTGTCCAGTGGTGGGATTCAAATATTTTTACTACTGGTTCTGTGGGCGTGGCTTGGTGGGCGTGGCAGGGGAAGGATACTGTAAAATCTGCAGTCAGAGATGGTATTTGCTGGTTCTCCGAGCTACTCAACATTTCCACTACCGGTTCTCCAGAACTGGTCAGAACCTGCTGAATACCACCTCTGTCTTTGTCCCTAGTAGCTCTGTATTCTGCTCCTCCAGGTCAGCTCTCATAGCTGTTTAACGTTTTAAAAAGGCACTTAAAATAGTGATATGGGTTGTGACTAACTCTAGATGTTGAAGACTACTGAATGAAATTTCTTCAGCATGTACCATTTATCAAAAATGTCTATTTGGGGGAAGCCACCTATTAAAAGTGTTTTACTAAAACTTCCTTTCTCCTTGTAGTCTCTCTGTGCTGGTTAATATCATCAAGGGAGCCATTGCCTGGCAGAATGCAATTTAAGCTCTATTAAAATGATTACTTAGACTTGAAAATGATAGATACTGACCAGAATTATAATATCACATTACAAAAAACAAGTTCCTTGCATAGACTTTTCTCATGGGCATAAAATAAACCCTGGGAAAATTCCCAATGGAATTGGGTCACTTATGGATTACATTTACAAATAAAAGGATTGCTTTCTTTGAATTAAGAAATATTTCTTAATTCAAAGAAAGCAATTCTTCATTGGAAATGCACAACCTAATTCACTTTGCTCTTGCATTTCCCATCATAAATTTGCTGTCAGAAAGATTTAGCTTACAAGTGTCTTAGCAAGGACAGCCTTCAACCACCATGGCCTAGCACACTAGCCATTTTTTCATATGCACAGCTTTTGTCCTACTTACTGCCTAAGTAAATATTTATTATTTAGTCCCTATTAGATCAAACACTTTTGCTAAAATTGTGCGTAGGTGCTGAATGACATAACACCTACGCTTTGCCAGACAAAATACAAGAACAAAATTCTTCAACAAGCAAAAGTCATTCAGGCATGCTTACATTCTAGGATGGTTTCCCTAAGAGCAAAAGGTTATCAATGGATCCTTTCCAACTCAATATTGAAAACGCCACAATATCCTTATTTGTTTTAAAGCAAAAACAATAACTCTTAAAAGGAAAGTGAGACTTTGTTCATTTACTGATAGTGGGAGATTAATTAATATATTCATTACATTTAAAAGCCTGGATGTACCTGTCTTCCCACAGAGATACCCACAGCGCAATCAGTGGTAATTTAAAACTCAATTTCCCTTCCATAGTAATTAAACGTGTCCATTTAAGCAGATATAATTGATAGTGCTTGCAACTAATTTCAAAGCAGGGGATCTTTGGGGATTCTATAAAAGATTAGTAGATATGAGCTCAGCTTTTGCTTTCAAGAAACAAAAAGGAATGAATGGCAACTAAATTGTTGGTTCTGTGCTACTGTTTGAACCGTCTGTGATAGATGTCACACGTCCAAGAGCATCAGATACAATGAAGGTTGCAGCATTCTGACGGTGTGTGACAGCATTCCTGAGAATGGGACTCTAACTCAATTCAAGCAAGGATAAGGGAAACAGTCACTGCTTCACTAATCTTTGTATGCACTTAACTCTGTTTATAGCTGTATAAAAAAATTGACTGCTAGACAACCTGGATCATTTTGCATCCTAGGGTTACAGCTCTATGAGGCATTCAACAAAGTAGCCCACAACCTACTTCTTGGTAAGCTAGAAAAAAGTGGGACAGATAGCATCACCTCCACATGGATTCGCAACTGGCTGACAAACCGTACTCAATGAGTAGTCCTTAATGGGTCTAAGTCTAAATGGAGGGAAGTAAGCAGTGGGGTGCCACAAGGTTCCGTCATAGGCCCAGTACTCTTCAATATCTTCATTAACAACTTAGATGAGGGAATAGAAGGGGAACTTATCAAATTTGCAGATGATATTAAGCTGGCAGGAATAGCTAACACCCTAGAAGATAGGCTCAAGATCCAGATGGATCTTGACAGACTAGAACATTGAGCCCCATCTAACAAAATGAAATTCAATGTAGAGAAAAGTAAAGTCCTACACTTAGGCAAGAAAAACCAAAAGTACACATATAGACTGGGTGAAACCAGGCTTAATAGCAGTAACCATGAGAGGGATCTTGGAGTCGTAGCGGACAACCAGCTAAATATGAGCCAGCATTGGCAGCCAAAAAGCCAAAGCAATCCTAAGTTGCATTAACAGAAGGACACAATCAAGATCAAGTGAGGTATTAATACTACTCTATAAAGCCTTAGTAAGACCACACCTAGAGTACTGCATCCAGTTTTGGTCACCACATTATAAAAAAGATGTTGAGACTCTAGAAAAAGTACAGAGAAGAGCAACCAGGATGATTAAGGGACTGGAGACTAAAACATATGAAGAACGGTTACAGGAACTGGGCATGGCTAGTCTAGTGAAGAGAAGGACCAGGGGAGGCATGATAGCAGTCTTTCAATATTTGAGGGGCTGCCACAGAGAGGAAGGGGTCAAGCTATTTTCTAAAGTGCCTGTAGGCCAGAAAAGGAATAAGGGATGGAAACTGAACAAGGAGAGATTTAACCTGGAAATAAGGAGGAACTTTCTGACAGTGAGAACAATCAACCAACGGAACACCTTGCCCTTGGAAGTTGTGGGAGCGCCATCACTTGAGACTTTCAAGAAGAGATTGGACTGCCATTTGTCAGAAATGGTGTAGGGTCTCCTGCTTGGGCAGGGGGTGTTGGACTAGATGACCTACAAGGTCCCTTCCAACTCTGTTAATCTGTAATCAGTATCCAGAGGCTCATTTTAACTTGAATAACTTTTCCAGGAACCAATGGTAGATTTAACCTACTTAAAATAGCCATGCTTGCATCATAGCAGATGCAAAGGATGTCTCTCTAGCACCAGGCTGAGTTGAGCAGTCCCAAGTCAAAAATTCAATGCCATCTTTGGCATTGAAAAGCTATCTTTCGGTTCCTTTTGGCCCCTTCTAACTACCATTGCTATAATTGCTATATTGCTATTTTTGAAAATCATGAATCATAATCATAAATTTGCCAACTACTTTTTAGCCTAGCACATTATACAAACCCAGCTTTCATGGGTTTTTGATTCAGTTAATCATGCAAACTCAAAATGTGTGTCACTTTCATAAATCATGATTCAGTTAGCCAAAGGTAAACAAGTCATACAAACACAAGCATATGGCCACACAATATACATTTCCCCTCCTCACCTGCTGTTATTGAAATAAATTATGTCATCTGATTGAATCCTTATGCCCAATCTTTTTAAAAGGGATGGTTTGAATTAGATTGACCCATATTGTTACAGTGCTGACTAAACTATTTAAAATCCCCAGATGTGTCACACAGTTATCCCATCAACTTTTACCAAAGGTTTAAGTAGTTGTCCTGAATGACTTTTTCCAGTCAGAAGTTGCAAAGGAACCTATTCTTTCATTGTTTTGACAGGTCTTTGAATTCTATTTTTGTTTGTTCTTTTAATCCCAGTGTCCTTTGCCCACCAAAATAAGTAAAGAAATGCTCCCTATATTCAAAGTGCCCATAAATATTTTTAGCTATTTTCCCCTTGCTAATTTAAATTCCTGTACAAATAAATTTGGAGTGGCAGTGTACCCTGTGATATATGTTCAGCTACTTTGAACAAGCCATTACTCAGAATCTCTGAAAACAAAGGGTTTTGACTTGATTTCCAGCATTGTCAAACTAAAGAATAGTGAATTTGCACAGGCAGTAAATTTTGTGCCTTGCAACACATGCTGAGGACAGTCCTCATGAGATGGGATTTCTGAATTTTTTCAATATGATTATCATAGGTTTAGGTTTCTAAATTACACCTATAGATTTTTCTGCTATCTTTATTATTATGTATTTCTAACATCTAAGCTGTAATACCAACAATGCGTTTGTGACTTCCCAGGAATAAGGAAAGGCATATCAGGGGTTGTTTTTTATATATTTTATATTTATGAAATCTATCTACCTACTTATCTATTTATTTTTGTTACAAGAGCTTTTGCAGTCTATGAATGCAGTTGAGTTCTTATTAATCTAGTTAGCATAGATGAGTCTCCCTCTGCATTGCTTTTCACTCTTTAATCATATGCTTCCAGATAAAGTATTAGTTCTCTAATACTTCTCTTTTCAGATGGCCAGTGGTATAAAAATGCTGTTTCACTTCTACTGAGAGATAGGCTAGATTCATATAGTATAAAACACCACACAGCTCATTTTTCTTGGCTTAACATGTGAAATGAATCCAAACACTTTGATTAACATAACATAATTTGGTTTAATTTATTTGACCCCAGCCAATTATACTTTAGTCAACAAACTACAGTTAAGCAAACCACGGCTTAGAATCATAAATTCTGCTTCTGTGTCCTTCTGTAAGGAAATTTGAACTGACAGGTTTCCGAAAGTAATCTCGATTTAGGCCTCCAATAAATTTAATAAGGTTTAAAAAAATCTATCAAATTAAAACAAAAAAGCAAGCAAGCATTTTAGGAAAAAAATGCGAAATGCATTTTAGAGTATTACCTGTTAGGCCAACTCAAAACCAGTTAACAAAGGAGGAGACTTTGTCAAGTCTGATCTTTGTATAATCTTAAATGGAATGTAGGAGTTGACTCCAGACCGACATTCAAATTATGCTCTATCAGATGCTGAAATGATTTCTGATTGCTTCTAAGGGAGTAGAAAGGAATAAACAATTATTTATCTGACATTCATGAAAATATAAAATCTGTCTGCTCTTCAGAACCATCTCTATCCTTACATGAAAGACATCAATTCCTAAAGAAGTAGGAAACAAAGTTTTTATATAAAACTTAAGATAAAATGAGATGAGGTACACTTTTTTAAAAAAAAATCAACAAATGCCACTTTGTGTGAATTTTTCTTGCAGTTTGAAAAGTTGAAATCTCAGGGTATAAAATCCCAGCTTCAGTTGACAAGTCTTCTGGCATCACTGTAAGATGCCATTGCGATAGTATCCAGAAAGTCCCAGAAATCAAAAGCAAATTGACTAGATAGAACATCAACTATTCTATGCTCTCCAATGCTTTCAAGAAAGCAGCAAGAGCTCACAATTGTTATCTTTTTTTAAAAAAATGAAATCTTTTATTGAAAAAAAGTAGCCCTAAGATAGAAATTTCCAGCCCTTTAGAATTGCCTTTTTATCTTATCTCTTAGCCTCTAAAATTCTCACAATAGAGGTTGTAGCAAGTTAGCACCCTACATAATGATCTCTACATAACCCTACATGGCCCCATGGGAGTCTGACAACAGCCAATAGAATATATGTTCTTGCACAGGAACAGGAAGTTCAAGTGCAAAGCCCAGGAGAAGGTATAAAAACTCTCCACTCTCCACTCCATTTTGGTCAGCTGCTCAGAACCCATGTGATTCTGCTTCATCATTAAACCTCTTTCCAATCAGCTTCCAGCCTCCATTTTGTCTCCAGTGCATTTCTCCCTGCTTGGAACTGAACCAGATGGATATTTCTTCCCACAAGGTGAACCTGTACTTACATCAGGTATGATCCCAGAACATTAATTAATGATTGTGCCAAAACATTGGCTGCCTTTTAATGTAATAAACAATCCAAATTTACCAAGATAGCATTAGAACCAGGTAAAAGTTTATTTCCACAGACTAATATGGCTTCTGAAGAATTAATTCTAATATAAAAATAATTCCTGGATACCTAAATGTCTCCTTTATAAAAGTATATAATCATAATTTTAAGTATAATTCAATAAATGCTTATTAATCGTTTATAAAGGGAAATATATAGATATTGAATTAGCTTCTTATTACTGTTTTAAATATAATGGGATGCTAGTAAGATATATTTGAGAATGAGGCTTGCTGAGCATGGTGGGCAAATATGTACATTGTGCTAAACCATGTTTATTTCAGTGTGATTTATTATATACTAGTCATTGTCAAATCATACAAACTATTACTTGCATTATCTCAATTTTAAGCAAAATTAGTTATTTTGGTGAAGTGAAGAAGAAATAGCTGAGCATGGCAGAAATATATTTTAACTAAATTAAAAGGTGCCTTCCACTTATTATCTGCATATCTCTATAACAAAGCCAGCACCTAGATAAATCCTCAAGGAAGTTTGTGCATGTGTGTGATTTGAGGAAATGTGAACAAAATGGCATGATGTCTTTATTACACTGCACAATCACTGATTACTCAGTGTTGCATTTAGAATACTGTAATGTGGATAACTGAAAAACATTGAATATGCAAAACATTCAGAAGAAATTTTTAACAAATTCAATACCTGCTTTTACATCCTATGTCCAGCAGAGGGGAGCAGTTTTCATCTCAGTTTATCATTTCAGGATAAACCTTTGAAGGTTCATCAGCTGTAGATAAGAGTAGCTACAGCAAACCAGCATTTTCAGTATAAATCAATCATTTTCTTCAAAAGTTGTTCAATAGTAGTTATACTTCAAAGGAGTATAACACAGTATATGCTTATTCAGATGTCTAAGTGCCTTGCATGCTATTGAATTTATTGACCTTCTCTAAGATTGTGCTAACAATTCTAGTTCTAATTACAATAGATCTATTCCAGAAAAAATATAGCAACATCTCTTTATATGAGATGGATTGGCTCAGCTATATAGTTATCTTGGCAGCAAGAGAGAAGTGGCAAGCTACTGCCATCTTTCAGATTTTCTCTGACTTCTCACTTTAATTTACAGCCATAGAATTTTCTACTACTACAGTGAATTCCAAGTACTAATCAGCTATGATCTTTAGGTTTTTTACAGCAGCCAAATTAACCTGGATTTTCAAACCTTGCTTTTAAAGCATGGGAATATTAACCTATTGGGTGGCTGTATACAAACAAATGCAAGATTATTAACACTTGGTATATGAGCATATTCATTATCTGTCTTACAGCATTATGACAGTTTTCCATTGTCTTCTTCACTCCCCCCTCAAAAGTCCAATTTGTAACCCTGATATTTTCTGATTTCCCATCCACCCCATCCATTTTGTTTTGTGAGATCAGCCAGGGTGTATGAGGTCAGTGTATCTCAATCTCAGTTACTTTAAGATGTGTGGACTTCATCTCCCAGTATTCTCCAGCCAGCATGCTGGAATAACAGAACGAGTTGGAAAGGACCTCCTTCTAGTCCCTTGCTCAAGTAGGAGACCCTATTCCAGACAAATGTCCAATCCCTTCTTTAAAACCTCCAGTGTAGGAGTACTCACAAATTCCACTACTTAATTGTTCTTAATTGATTGGAAGTTGGAATAGAGGTAGAAATAAGAAAAAGGGGGAATATCAGCAGATATAATTTTATATAACAGAATACAAGTAGTTATTAGCATTAAAATGGAATATTGAAATATTGAATAACTTTTAAAAACCATGTATATTAATACTAAATTATGTAAGTTATACAACTATTATGATTATCATTATTGATGTTTATGTCAAAATAGATTACTCCCAGGGGCCACACTGTTCATGTATTGATATTGATGTATACTTAAAAATAAAAATCTAATAAAACTTGGGGGGAACATTCCACTACTTAATTTTTCTGTCAGACAATTTTTCTTTAGTTTCAGGGTGATTGTCTCCTTGATAAATTCCCATTCATAACTTCTTGTCCTGCCTTCAGGTGCTCTGGAGAATAGGATGACACACACCTCCTCTCCTTTGCAGCAGCTCCTTAAATATTACAACATTGCTATCATGCCACCCCCCTTAGCCCTTCTTTTTGCTAGAGTAAACATGCCTGCTTCCTGCAAATGTTTTTTTTAATCCAAGCTCCTAATCATTTTTATTGCTCTTCTGTGCATTCTTTCTAGAGTCTCCACATCTCTCTATCTCTGTCTCTCTGTCTCTGTGTGTGTGTGTGTGCCGTGCTGACCAAAACATTCCAAGTCTGGTCTTACCAAAGCAGTATAAAGTGATGCTAACACTTCACATGCTCTGCTCCTCTATTGATGCATCCTAAGCTCGTATTGGCTTTTTGGCAACAGCAGCACACTGGTTTTCTTAGGAAATTCTTGAGAGTTGGAGGTCCACGTGTTTTAAAGTAGCTGAGATTGAGAAACACTGACACTGACTTAAGGGGTGCCATCTAACTGGGATGCAGTAAAGGGGAAATCTTACAGCCCCTCCTACACCCCCACCTTTTTTACTTAAAGGACTTGCGTTAGCGTAGTAAAAATCCACGGAGCGACAGAAAAACGTTACCATTGGCTATTTCCCTCCTCCCCCCTATTTCCTATTGGTGGAGAGCGTGTTACGTAAAACGCCCCGCGAGCAAGTGGTAGTCAAAGAGCGGAAGTAATTCTGATACTCGGGGAACTGACGGGCAATCCTATTTGATGAGGGGAGAGGGGGCGGGCCTAGGAGAGAAAAACCTCCCTATCGTGAACCCGGAAGAGGTTGACCGACGCGAGCGGGGTTTTTCGTGAGTGATCAACATGGCTGCGCCGGTAGTATCTGCTCTGCAGCAACCGGGGTCTCTCCCTCCGCCCAAGAAGATCGTAGCCCCCACCGTGTCTCAGATTAATGCGGAGTTCGTGACGCAGGTAAAGCCCCGGAGAGGAGGCTGTCCTGGGGGCCCGGACTGGGCTGGGGATGGAAGGAGAGCTTTGCTTTGGTCAGGGCTTCTTAGAAACCTCTCTATCCCGGCTTCCCTCATAGCTGGAAGGCAGGAGAAATTTCCTGACAGTTAGAACAATTAATCGGTGGAATAACTTGCCTCCAGGAACTTGACGTTTCTAAAAAGAGATTGGAGCAACATTTGTCTGAAATGGTATAGACTAGGATAAAATAGGGATGGGATGGGATTGGGATGGGTATAGAATTTTTTATTGACCAAGTCTGATTAGACACACAAAGAATTTGTCTCCAGTGCATAAGCTCTCAGTGTACATACAACAATAGTGATAGATCATTATCATAGTCATTGTAAAAATACATTCATCATAAAACATTAGATACAACACTTAGTGATCGTCATGGATACTAAATAAGCAAGCAACATAAATCATACTAGGATACTAAGTAGACAATATAAATTGTAAGAGCTTCCAGACTGAGCAGGGGGAAGGGGGACTGGACTAGATTCCTTCCACTTATTCTGCTCTGTTATAAGCATAATAAATTACCATATACCTTAATCCTGGTATCTGTTGTTCAGAGATTTTAATGCTGTTATCTGTTGCAACACATGCTGCTATTCTGCTGCAGACAGAACTGTGTTTGGAGATTTAGGATCCAATCAAAGGCTGACACATTCTTTTTTTTTCAAATTATTTTTTTTATTTTTCAGTATAAACATATTTGTGGGCATTGCATTGACTAAGTCAAATCTCTTTTAAGCAACAGTAACAATAATAATACAAATAAGTATATGTAATTCTAAACTTCCAACTTCCACAACTTTAATGTCTTCCCCATTAGTTCATTTAAATGTAAGTAACACTTCTTTGCGCCTTGTATTTATAATCCCTAAATATTATTATTTATTTTTAAGACTTATTCATATTTCCACCATAACTTCAATATTCCAATTGTGTAGGGCTAATAATAATGCTAAATATTAATATTTATTCAAACCTGGAAGTGTATCACAAAATCCTGCAAAATTTCTAGTCCTTCATATTTTAAATTCATACTATACTTTAACATGCTATTAATATTAATAATTCAGTTTGATTTCCTAATCCTAAATTCCCATCTACTGTCTTGATTTATTTGGATTATATTATTAAATTACATTTACTATTGGTATATATACTACTATTTCCCCTGTATATATTTTCCCAATTTACTGGAATATTTTCTCATTATCCATCAACCTTTTTGGAGTTCCATCGTTTGTTGATTTTTTAATCAACCTTTTATCTCTCTCTCTTGGATTCTTATATCTCTTTTTGTTTTTGTTTTGTACCTACTAATCTTCCCCTTCTGAGTACCTTTTGTCTCTTTCTTCTGTGATATTTGAACTCCCATCAACAAAGCTTTTTGATTTTTTCTTAAGGAGATTCCTTTTTCTCTCTATTCTCTTATAAACTTTTAGAGGGTTATGTCTTCTACTTGTTAATTCTTTCTCCTCTTTATTTATTCTCCTCTTGCTTGTGTCTCATTTTGCTTTTCCCCTTCCACTGCTTTTTCTAACTTTTCAGCTATTTCTTGATTATCATTGTTCTTCTTTTCCCACCAATTGTTGAGTAGCTTGTACATTCATTTCTGTATCTTTAAGCAATCCCCTTGTTGCTTTTAAAAATTCACACATATCTTTTAACATAAGCAATATTTCTCCATATATCTCTATTGTCTCTTGTAAATCCATTCTATAAAAGCCCTTATTTTACAATTTATAGTTTATATTTCCCCAATTATATATCTCCCAATTGTCCAAATTTTAAAGTCTTATTTAGCTGTCCTTCTTTTCTCTTTTCTTCTAGCACTTTTCTTCTTTTGTCTCATAGGATGTTCTGCTGATTAACATTAAGGATCCAAGTCCAAGTATAAATTAAGTCCAATAGTCCAAGTCCAAATTAAACCACTAAATTTCTCCAGTCTTTCAAATCCATATCCAATAACCAAATTTAGTTTAGTTATTTGCAGTTTAGTTCCTTTTTATAAATCTTCCAAAGGGCAAGAAAAAAATCTCAGTAAATGTTTCCAAATTATCCAAGTAGTCAACAGTAGACAAGGTCAGGTCATCTTCCAGATGTTGCTGCTTCTGTGTATTAGGCTTTTATGTATATTGAAATAACTTTCTCTAATATACTGCAGCTATAGTGCTGTAGTACTTCTCTTCCTCCAGTAGATGGCTCTCTTAACCCAAATCCAAAAAAAACCCCTGAAAACAAAGGTGAAAGAACCCTAAGACAAGCTAATAAAGCACAGAAAGATTGGAAAAAGCTCAAATAATTTGAAAAGCGATCTCTGGGAGAATCTGGTGAATTTGTATTTTTAAACTCCCTGGATTTAATCAGAAAATCAGTTGTTTTTGACAATCTGTTTAATAAAGGCTGACACATTCTGTTCTGTTCTGTTACTCCATTTCTCGGTAAGCAACTTTATGCAAAGCACAGAGAAGAAAGTATAAAATACGTTGTTACAGCAAGTGGTTACAATTTTAGATACGTGATTAGAATTGACCTTGAATAAGAAAGGAACAAAAACACGCTCTTATACACAAAGCAAGTTTTGCTTCTATTGATAAACATTCATTCATAGATGATATACCCAGTTCCCTGGCCATTGCTGAAAGCCCCTGCCATTGCATTCTTGATATCCGGCTTTTTAAAAACATACTGGGGGAAAAGAGAGTCCACCACCTCTTGAAGCAAAAGCCGTTTCATTTTTTTAAAGCTTTGTTAGAAAATTATTTCTGATTCTGATTTAAACCCATTGTTTGTTACATCCTTTGGAACGAATCTGAACAAGTCTAGCTTATATCTGACAGCTCTTTGGATACCTGAGAAGAGCTTTCATAACTCCCAGGAATCTTCTTTCCAGTTGTCATGCCAGATTACTTATCAAATGAAAATTACAGTTAGTCCTTGAGTTATAAACACAACCGAGCCCAAAATTTATGTTGCTAAGGGAAATATTTGTTAAGGGAGTCTGCCCCATTTTACGACATTTCTTTTGCCACCGCTAAGTGAATCATTGCATTTATTAAATTAGTAACATGGCTGTTAAGTGAATTTGGTTTCCCTAACTGACTTTGCTTGTCAGAAGGTTGCAAAAGCTGATCACATGACTCTGGGACACTGCAACTGTCGTAACTATGAACCAGTTGCCAAGCACCTGAATTTTGATCATGTGACCATGGGGATTTTGCAATGGTCGTAAGTGTGAAAAACAGTTATAAGTCACTTTTTTTTGGTAACTTTGAACAGTCACTAAATGAACTACTGTGAATTAAGGTCTACCTGTATATGTCCCAAAAGGTGAAATGCAAACTAACCCAAGCGTGAGTTACTAGATTAAACAATCTAATATGTCTTCATTTTTCTAATACACTTTTAATCTTACATAACAGTATACATTTAACATTGTAAATACAGCGCTTACAGTGTATATGAATAATATAATTGAATGATGAACCTTTTATTTTGCAGCTGGCAAATAAATATTGGGCACCGCATGTCAAGAAAAAGCTGCCATTTGAGTCAAGGGTAATTGTTTAAATATAATACTTAGTAATTTGTTCTTAACTTGACAATAGATACCAAAAATAAAAAATGTTTAATTTGATAAAGAGCAATAATATCAATCTATTTTTTGTAATTTATATCTTTACTGTAAAACAATATTGATTTTACTCTTAAAATTAGTTTTTTAATTACTTTTTTATATTCTAGATGCATTCTTATTTTTAGCAAGGTGTTTGTAAAATTTCTGTAGTAATAGAAAATTTAATTGAAATGACAGTGCTGGATGATTTATTGCTTATTTAGTTCCTTGCAAATATACATCACTGAGAAAAGGAAAATAGATAAGACAATCATTTTACTATACTTTTTTTTCTTTTTAGGTTATTGAAGATGTGTATGGAAAAGAAATTGTTAGGTCAAAGTATGTACATATACTGCATCTTAAATATAACCGCCAAACTACTTATTTTATAGATACATTTTATGCATTTTAAGTAATGATGGCATAATAAAAACTGATTTGATGTGAGCTTTTTTCTTCTATAAACTGTACTGCATGGGCAGTTTTTATTCACTGGAATAAATGAAAGTAATAATCCAAATCAGGCCTTTATGAAGCATATTTGTCTAGAAAATCTTTTATTATATAGCCTTAGATGCTATTGTAATGTTCAAAATACTATAAGAACTATATTGCAAGGGGCTTCTTCAGGTTAAGGATAAAGGTACCAGTCTTCTGTACATAAATTATGTACATTGCCCAAAATCGTATGCAAATGAAATGGCTAATCATTTACATTCAAAAATACATAAATTTCCCTCCCACCAAATGCTGCTCATGTGATAGCTCTAGGCAGCAGAGCTCATAATGAAGGATATAAAAGTGCAATTTAGCAATATTTGGAGGCCCTTGGGTTATACATGCCTGGTTTAGGCTGAGACAGTCCTCTTTACTGATTTTGATGTGACAAAATTTAATTTTCTTTATTGATTTCAGATTTGCTATTAGAAAGATAATGCTTCTAGAATTTAGGTAAGTTTTTTTTAATATAGAAAATATGAACTGATTATAGAATGAGTTGATACTAACTCCAAATCTGATGACAGGTGGTCTGGTATAGCATAATAGTTTGTTATGAATTCCTGAATAAAATTTTCTTAAACTATTTACTCTTCAGCACAGGAAGTTTGCATTAAGGGAATAGGAGGATTGTATGAATTTATGGGTTTGATTCCAAAATTATGCGTCAGAATCTACATCAGAGAAAACTTAACACCTCCCAGATAACTTTTAAACTTTGCTCATTTGCTTTTGATGATTGTGATTCCTACTGAACCAGACTGAGAGACCACTTAAAGGCTCAGGAACCCTTTGCAGGTGTTATGGCTTAATTAGCTGATTAGAGTGGGACACTTTGAGCCTAGAATATTGCACCTTTTCACAATATTCTAATTTTCTGAGATTGTGGATTTGGGGTTGTCATGAGCTGTAAGCCATAATCATCACAATTATGACAAATCACGGCTTGAACTATCTTGCTTTGCATGTAATGAGTCTATCTCATATATTAGTTTTACCTTTTAAGTTGCATTACAGAAATAAATGAACTTTTGCACGATATTCTAATTTTTCAAGTTTCACCTGTAATGTTCAAATGCATATAACACCTGTACCAATATATGTAAAATATCTTTATTCATTTAATGAATGGAAATTTCAAGAAGACCAATGTTTTTGCCTTGTATTCTTGAATTGTTCCAATTGTCACAAATAAGTTTGCTGCAATAAGTTGTGTTGGAAGATAACATTGAAAGCTAGTTACAAGGCTTATAGAAAAGTTTTCATAAACAATTGCACTGCTGATCTCCTGATTAGTGACATAAAGACAGATAGTCACTATTTTCTCCCCCGCCCCCCCGTCCCCACTTCATTTCAGCCAGTACCTGGAAAATTACTTATGGGTGAATTATGCTCCTGAATTGTCTAGCAAAGCTTATTTGATGTCCATCTGTTGTATGGTGAATGAAAAATTCAGAGAAAATGTTCCAGCTTGGGAGGTAATAAACTTCTGTCATAGCAAGCAGAAACTTTGATTCTTAATTTTCATGTTTCTTGTTAACCACTTAAAGAGTTATCAAATGATGGAGTTTACAATACAGTGATTGTTCCTTATCTGAAGCCAGCTGCCACTATGTTTTAGATTGCATAATACCTATGGATAGTTTAAAAGTTTGCAGTAGAAGCAGAGTCAATGTGAAAAAAATGGTTTTGGCAGCATTTTTTCTGCATTGATACTTTTTTAAAAAGCTAGAATTTAATGGAAAATTTAACCTGCAAAATATAGTAATACATTTTTTCATTTGTATATTTTTACATTTATATGTATATGTTAGGGTGCAGGTATGTATGTATATAGCATATCTATATGTGTGTTATATATGTGTACATTTTTGAGAACAATTTCATTTTTAATGTGTGCCAGAGTGTCCACAGGAAAAAAAATGACAAGGTTATCTTATTATAAGGTTACTGTGTGGGGAATGAAAAGTAACTTCACCCTTCTTCAACTTTATGTAATTAAATTGATACATGCTTCCATGTTCACTCACAGGGAATTTCTTCTGAGCAAGTTCAGAGGATCTGGGAAAGTCCTCAGATTGGCCTCACTTTCAGAGGGCACAGCCAGCTTGAGCTTTGGGAGTGATATTTCATGTGAAGCCATAAGTGAAGCCCTCATTTGAATGATTTGCATAGGTTACAGACAGAAAGCAGATAACTACTAAAATAAAACAGTGTAGGAGCCAAATATTCTTGATTCCTCAGCAAGTTACCTCCCAGCTTTCTTTCCCTTGTAGTCTGATGGAATAGATGTTGAAAGATGGCAGTGGAGGGAAAGGAAAACCATGGGGGGACTCTATACTTTTCCTTTTTACTTTTACAGGCTGAGAGGATGCTTGTTGGCAGGTGTTAGTTGAGGGAGGGACCAACCTCAGTAAAGTTGAATGTCTTACTGAATTGATTATGTCCTTCATCTCTTAATCTTCAGATTCAGTGTTAAGCATAGAAGTTAAGGAATTGGTCCATGTTATTGGCCCAATTTCTTGAACATCGTCCTTAGATTTCCACATAGGCAGCACAATTAAGATTACCCATTTATGTGCAGTTAGGAACTCTCCTTATAACAGATTCCCAACTGTCTGTTCAAACCTTATACTTCAGCATATGAGAAGCATGTTCTAATCTTTCAGTAAAATTATAGGAGTTAGGAATGAGTGTATTCATATAGTACCTGAATATGAAAGTGGGAACTGTATTTGTCTTAAGGTCTTTATTTTCCCCAAATGTTGTTGCATCTGAACTTACTGACAATCTGTTTCTACTTCTGTTTTTGGTTAGACATTCAAAAAGAAACCACAGCATTTTCCATTCTTTTTCAAATGTGTGCTGGTGGCTTCCTTGGCAGACAAGGATAGTGAAATCACTCTGCAAGAGCAGACAATACTCTTGCTGTTCCTTGATCATTGTTTCAACAGTTTGGTAAGTTTATTTTTCAAGTATTGTTACAATTAATAATACTTCTAGCATACAGTGAAAAAGTGCCTACTGTAATACCAATTCACTATATTCTTTGTTAGCATTGCTAACTGCTTTGTTGCCTTTTTAAAATAGAAACAACACATACAAATATCGTCCTCCTCCAAACTTTTGCACTACAAGAAAGTTTAAAGAAATAATTTGAGCACTAAAATAAAGATGCTACTAGAGTGATCAAAGAGAGCTTATGGAAATAACATAAAACCTAGAGCTTGGAAGCCAGTCAAGAATAGTAGAAAGTAGACTGAAATGTTTATGTAGCTGCTCAGAATATTAACTTTGAATCATACTACATTTTTGAGGCATTTCAGTTCATGAAATTGTGCTTTCTTACTCTTCAACTAAAAGCTATTCTTATGAATCAGAAAGGAAATAAGTGCAACAAGACAAAATGAATAACCATACTTTAGAAATACAGCCTGTTGTAAATTACCCGATATGATGCATCTAAATCTATATAAACTCTCAAATTCCTTTCTAATTTGTTTGACAGGAAGTGGACTTGATCAGAGAGCAAATCCAGCAACTCATCTCCCTCCCAATGTGGATGGGACTGCAGCCTGTAAGTTGTCTTAAGACAAATGATTCAAAGATCTTAGAACCTTGTGGTATAGATATAAATGTTCATTCATATCTATGATTATAGTGAATATACAGACAGGTAAAATTTCTCTTTTTAGGATTTTTTTCTTTCATTCCAATTCTTGGACACTACCTAGGTCCTAGACAAATTTCTGCAGTTTTCTTGACAAGGTTTTTCAGAAGTTGTTTACCATTGCCTGCTTCTGAGGGCATAAAGAAATGAGTATCCCAAGGTCACCCAGCTGGCTTTGTGCCAAGGCAGGACTAGAACTCAGACTCCCAGTTTCAAGACTTGTGCCTTAACCACCTTACTCATTTATTTGTATTATCAATTAATACTTATTGCGCGCTATAGGGTTTTCAGTGCTGTTTTGTAACTCATCCCACCTCCCCACTCAGGTCTTCCAAGGAAGGCAAACAAAATTAAATTTCATTGGCTGTATCAACATACTGTATGTAACCATGATTTAGGTTTGTTCACACTGTGTGAAACTGTAAGCCATAAGGTTGGTTCATCTTCTATTTTGGTGGAGAAACAAGTCCCTCTACTATATTTATTTTTAAATGGACATAGGAGCATAATAGGTAAATGTAAATGCTGCAGTACTGATATTCTGCAAAATTAAATAAATCCTGCAATTCTAGGCACGTCTACAACTTGAACTGAAAAAGACACCAAAACTTAAAAAATTTTGGAATTTGATCGAGAAGAATGATGAGAAAATGGATGAAAAGACACGATTACAGTAAGTTTGACAATAACCCACCCACTGTTGTTTAACGGTAGTTCTTGAGCTTAGTTGGAAACTCATTTTTAAGTCATGTTGTGTGAAGTCTGGAATTGGGCAGGCTATAATACCACATCTAGCTAGGATTAGCATACAGTATATTCCATGGCCCAGCTTCTTGTAGCAAAGCCAATCTGCAATTTATGTCTGCCCACCCCATCCCTCCCTCCCTCCTACCCACCCTGCCACCCACCCTTCTCTTTCCTACCAAACATCTTATACCAAACTCCCAATATGATATATCCATTTAGCAAAATACTTTTACCTACTAGTTATTCAGAAAGTACATAGAAATATGTAACGATTTGGAACTTTTGGAAAAGTGAGAAGAACAGACACTGAACATTTTCTCTCTTGCCATTCCCTTCAAATGAAAAAACAAAATTTGAGAAAACATTTTCCTTGAGATGAGTCTGAAATTTTATAGCCTCTTCTTATGTTGAAAAGTATGATGCAGTTGTCCATATGCATGTCTTGTATAATTCAATGGTGTTAGTGTAATGTTGAATACATTATATTATGGGCAGTTTATAATGAACCGCAGTTTACTACCGTAATGGAAAAAAACCTTGCTACATTTAGTTTGTTTAATTTAGAAAAAAATACAAATATTTTAGAATGTTTCAAAGGGAAACATTCAGGTTCTAGGGATCATGCTGTGGCTGGAGGTAGGAGGATCATTATTATTAGCCACATTATTCATTAGCCAAACTAGGTAACATCATCAGTGCACTGCTTCTAGCACTGATGATGTTATCTAGTTTGGGTAATAAAAGGTCTACAAGGAAACAACTAAACTCAGAAGAGCACCAAGGACCCCATAGTTCAACCTGAGCTACAAATATTCTTTATTATTCGACTTACCATAAACAACTTTTAGGCAAAGCCATTGATGAGATAGGGCCATGCCAATTTCAAATGGCTGCTTATGCAGAGTTCCATTGGCTTTTCTTTTGTGTTTATATTGCAGGACATATCAGGAAAGGAGATTCCTTTCACAGCTTATCCAGAAATTTATCTATGTATTAAAGTCAATAGCCATTTCAGGTAAGTAGTTGATATGGGCAAGTGCACCCTTCCTTTCTTTAATGTGTGGCTTAATGGACTAAGGCATAAGATTTAAAGAAACATTCTTTATGATCAGTTGTCGCCCATGTATTCTTCCACAGTGGAGGAGGAATCCCACATAGAAACAAATTGTAAGGGGCTTTAATGTTTATTTGTTTGTCCTGAGCTCCTCTTTCCCTAATAATTGTAGCTGCTTTCTCAAATGGAGGGAGCAGGGAAAGATTATTGAGAGGTCTTTATTCAGTGCATTCTACCTTTGACTTTTCTACTTGGCATTGCTACAATGTCAGATTTCTCTGGATGAACTTTCAACTCCACCCCCAATCTAGTGCTCTCCACATCTCTTTGCACAACGGCTTTCATAATTTTCCACCAACATGACTGAAAGTCTTTGAATTTTTACAGGTAAGGTTGCTATCTGTATAAAGCAAGGATATAGCAGTAGTATTTGAACTTAAATACTTCCCCATAGTACTTTACAGCATTCTCTGGACATTTTACAATGTCAGCATCTTGGCCCCAACAATCTGGATCCTCATTTTACTGACCTCAGAAGGATGGAAGGCTAAGTCAATCCTGAGCCCTGTCAGGATTGAACTGTGGGCAGATGCTGCATTCTAACCATAATCCCACCTTGAAATGATGTATAATTGTTTCTGTTTTCTTCTAGATGCCCTCTGTATGGATAAAGTGCGCTATTGTGAAAGGTTTATTGAATTTATGATAGATTTAGAGGTAAATCAATTGTAAGACAAATGGTAGTTCTTTTACAATATCATCTACGCTATAGTAACAATTTATTCAATGACAGTAGCTTTTTAAATAGACTTTCAAGCTGTTTGTGTACATTGTTCATTCTAGTATTGTGACAAGGAGAAAAAAAATCCTCTCAATTTATTATGCAATATATGCAATTTCATATTTTTTTGTAAGTTACAGTATCATAAGTATACTTTAGCATTTTGACCTTTTTGAAATTTGGTAATCAAACCATGCTGCTTTTAAATATAGGTTAAGGATTACAGGGATAATATAACAAACACACCCAAATCGATCCCTACCCCACCCCAAATATATGGCACATAATTTTATAATGTGTATTTCATGAAAAAGAGATTTAACATTGGCCTTAATTATGATTGCTAATGTTAACATTTGCTGCATTTTCTTGATTTTCTTTACTGTTGTTTAAATGCCGAAATTTAAAATAACAGTAATAGAAATTCAGTACCAGGAATTATTCCAAATTTTAATATCTTCTATTTTAAAAAGTCTAAATGCTTTCATCATGTAAATAATAAAAATTACAGCCACACCCATTATACAAACAGTTAGAAACTTGCCCTATGAAGTTCTCAATACTGTTATATTTGATCCCCTTCATCTCTGAATTTATTCTCTTCTTGATATTTTTTTGGACACTGGTAAACTTATGCTTCACTCAAACACCCAGTATGATTTTGAACCAAGAAAACAGTGTTCATCTCTGTTTAAGAGGTATCCATTTCAACTACAATCTTTAGCAGAAAATATTAATTCAATTTCCGTTACACTTTCAAAATGTCTGAATACTTAGTTTCGTACATTTTATCAATATAAATTAGCCCACTATGAATGCTAGAGCAACATTTGTTTTTTTTTTTACATTATCAGAGTAGAGACCTGTAAAAACCAGTCACACTTTTTAATGAGCTCTGAATTCTCACTAATGTTTGCGTAATAAATGTGATGAAACAGTGACTTAGATAAGATTGTAGGGTGTGATATTTTCTTTTTTAGGCTCTGCTTCCAACACGGCGATGGTTTAATACTATACTAGACGATTCCCACCTAGTTGTACATTGTTATTTATCCAGCCTAGTAAAAAGGGACAAAGAGGGACATCTGTTCTGCCAGGTGAGACTTGCTTTTATTTACTGAATTTCTTCAAATTTCATGAAGGATTGCAGTATTGCAACTGAAAAGGGAGACGTTTAAAAAAGACCGACATAAGGTTTCCTTGCTTTGTAACTATTAGTTTAAGTCTAATTGTGTTTGGATTTTTCTGATGATGATCAATTTTCAAGTTATACATCCATTTTAAAATTACTTCCAAGCCATAAAAAATTAAAAGCTAATATAAAAAGTTTTCTAAATATTTTCCATTACCACATTTTTCATAAATCATTGCTTAAACGTTACCAAGCATACTTTGAATTAGTGAATGTCTGAACAGTTTATAAACTGCACGGGTATTAGAATAAACTTTCTTGATATTACTATGTTTTATTTGGCTTCACATATTACTTTCCCCCAGCTTTTAGACATGCTCAAATTCTACACTGGATTTGAAATTAATGATCAGACTGGAAATGCTTTGACTGCAAATGAAATGACTACAATTCACTATGACAGAATTACTTCCCTTCAGGTAATTAGATCTTCAGACTTTTCTAAGATTTCTTTCAGTTTTTTTTTAAATTAAAACTTTTTACCAAACTTTGTTTTGGAAAGGATTTCTTTTATATATCATTGATTCTTAAATATTGCTGGTGAGATAAAAGGATATGATAAACGACCATGGGGCACAGAATGCAGTATTGCAAGCTAACTCTGTCCACTGCCATGAGTTTGATCTTGACCGGTTCAAAGTTCACTCAGCCTTCCATTCTTCTGAGATCAGTAAAATGAGGACCCAGATTGTTGGGGACAATATGTTGACTCCGTAAACTTAAGAGAGGGCTGTAAAGCACTACAGAGCAATATATAAGTCTGAGTGCTATTGTTATTGCTATGAAATTGAAAACATGGATATTTGTTTGGAAATACAATTTATGTAGCATTACATTTCATAAGAAATGTATTCAGTTGCTTCTGTATAATCTGAATCATACAGTATCTAGATACATGCATACTCATACAGGAAGTCCTTGACTTATGACCATACATTCAGTGACCTTTCAGCATTACAATGGTATTGAACGAAAGGACTTACAACCTATGCCCAAACTTAGAGCTATTGCAGTGCTGGTGCTTGACAGAGCAGCTGCATTTATGACTGCTTCAGTTATCCCCATCCATGTATCCCCCATCTCAGCCATCCATTTGGCCCACTAGTGTGCAAAACTGCTGTGGACCAGGGAGGCTTCAGGTTGTTCCCCGCCCTTCCAGGCTTGGGAAGTCTTGGTTTGCTCCCTGCCACACCAGAATGTGCAGAACGTCCCACTTACCTTCATTGTTCTTCCTCAGTTACTGACAGGCACACTCAGCGTATGCAAGGCTCTCGGTGTTTTGGAAGTCTCCTTGTTCATATCGTGCAATTTGGAGAATGAGACTTCTGAAGCACTGCTGGAATGGAGCCTTCTCTTTAAAAGTCTCTTTCTCCAAATCTCCCCAGTAATGGTTCAGGCCATCAATTTAGGTATAAACATTGAGAAAGCATTGAAAACACAGCGTATCACATTCTGCACTGATTGTAATATCCAGACAGCCGCATGTAAAGCACATTGCAAATACTTACGCAGATGGTAATGGGTCTGTGATTTATTATCACTTAAGACTTCTTCTACCAGGTAAAGACACAATTTGTGTACTAGCCAAAGCTGGCCAAAGGTCCCTCTACACACAGCCTTCATATGCTGTTCAAGTAGCTATCGCAAGTCCAGAAGCACTCCCAAATTAGAAACCTGCTGCTGCAGAGATAGTTCCGGTTAGGGATAATACTGGCACCAAAGGAGAACCTTGATATATGAATAGCAACTTTGGATTTAATTTGAGCCTGTTCTTTCCCACCCAGAGCCCAACATCCTCCAGGAGTAGAATATCAAAAGCATCTGCCCCACAGCCTGGAATAGCAATGTATAGTGAGGTATCATCAGCATACTGTAATTCCAAATTGTCTGAGGACTCCCCCCAGTGGTTTCATATAGATGTTAAAAAGGGGGGGGAACGAGATGACCTTTGTGGTGTCGTGTGAGGATCCGAAGTCTCATCCCAAACTGAAATTACCCAAAGAGAACAGACTGCTATAGACTGAAAATTTCAGTAGTTGAAAAAGTTATAGTATCAAAATGTACATGCTGTTTCACTGATTAGAAGAGGATACTAGTCTATTATATTTTGCTATAATATTAATTTTATTAATTTGGATGCTATATATTACCCAGAGCCATTGTCAGTTCGTATGATGAGTAAATCCAATAAATATATACTGTAAATGAAGATGAAAGTGCTAAGATAATAATAGCATTGTTTTATTTGCTGTTGATATTTAGGTAATTCTCAGAGGTTTGCAGTCTTGTGAATTGCAAATTATGTAGATGATAAGAATTTTTGATTCTAATCCTGATTTTGGTTGGTTTTCAGAGAGCTGCCTTTGCACACTTTCCAGAACTCTACAATTTTGCCCTCTCAAATGTATCTGCTGTAGATACACGTGATTCTCTACTGAAGATTTTTGGGCCCCTAAGGTACATCATCATTATCATACTTTGATTAAGGGTGGGATTTTTTTTGGTAGATATTTAATGGCAAATTCTTGATTTTCATGATGATCAGGGTTATTTAAGCAATGACTGGCCATCTCCTTAAGCCAAAAATCTATTTTATTACATATTTTCAGCTGAAATGGTTGCTTAAATTAAAATACTCTGTGATTCATACCCTGTTGTGTATAACTAAACTAGTTTTTTTTAAAAGAAAATTTAATTCTGTTACTGTTTAAAAAGAAAGAGTGGAAAGTATATCTAGTTTCCAAAAAGCATATCTTCTATAAATATTTCTGTTAATTGCAGTTCACAGCTCTAGTGTTTAGCAATTTATGTGCCCCAAAAGCAGTGTAATTTATCTGCTGGTTTTTAAAAAATGCACAATAATGGTCTGGTATGCATGTAATAACCACAAGGTAGCATTTCACATAAGGTGCTTAGGCCAGAATATGCTCAAGTAGACCTTCCTACATCTTCATTTGGCTTCATTTGATATTTAGTTTCACATTTTATAAGATCTGGCTTGTCTTTACAATTAAATAAATAAGCTAGCTATGTACACTAGATTCATTATTTCTATTTTGATTAACCAACAATTGCTTAAGCACACTACTTTCTGTTTGAGCATAATGATAAATCAATTTCGCAAGTCGTAATTTAGGAGTGCTTTCCTGGCTACATAATGAGTTTGCTCAAATATGCATAACTAAATTTTGATGAAGTACTGTATGCATAGTAGGTTCATTTACCATAGCAACTGAATATGGGCAGTTTCACTACAATATAACATTACTAATGGAACTGTTGGACCAAGCAGATCATTCCTGGTCTCTTTTTTATGATAGAAGTAAATGAAAATATTAAAATAAGTAGCCCATTTTTTTCATAAAAGCCTAATGATTCTTAACACATTTCTTTTTATTTAGTCCAGATATGCTCCACCAGGTGGCATCATATCTCTGCTTACTGCCAGCCCTATGTGAAGGAGAAAATACAAATTATGAAAAAGATTTTCTGCTTGAGCTATTGGTAAGTTTAAGTTATTCTTGCTTAAATGAATTCTTCAAGGTTTGTTTGTCTTGGTTTTGAAGAGCATGTCACTTCATGGCAGGCTGGCAAGTGATAGTATATGTCCTCATCTATCTATTGCTCTTGGGTTACTTCAGATGGTTGTTCAGAATCTGATTTAGAGATGAGCAGACAGTGTAAATAAATTGGTAGGAAGGAAAAGGCCAGAAAGTTGTGGCATTCATATAAATACCATGTTTATCATTTTCAGTATTATTTCAACTTGCATCCCATGTTTGTTGAATGTTTAATAAGTACACTTATTAGAACAAAATAAAAAAAGTTAATTTAAAATCTCACTATCACAAAGAATTGTCAAGATTATTTGAAAAATGAAAAAAGCAATTTCATTAGTATATGCTTCAAGTGAAAGAAATAATTCATCCAGCAGAATTCAGATATGCAAATCAGGTTGACAAGATATAGCTATCAATTTGTGCAGTTTTTAATTATTGGCTGTGTGCATTTTCAAAGGCAATATGTTCTGTGACAAAACTACTGGTTAATATTTTTGAAACAATGTTTGCTTTGATAGTAGTTTTATAATGCTCTTCTTACATTTTTCAAGGTACATAAGCTGGTATGTTGACAAGTTGCCAGTATGCTATTGTGAACATAACTATATTCCATGTACTGCATGGAAGTCATGCTAAATATTGTGTGACATTGTCACTCCAAACAATTTCTTGTATTTGGTGTCAGCCAAATCTCTTTACAATGCTGCTAATGTGTCAGTGGACATTTGCCATGTATTCAGTAACCAACCCAGGCCGCCTATTCAGTGCTGTTATTATTTAGCTTTGCTGAATGAACTGTTGAGAAATACATTTTTAAAAGAATCCAATTCTTTACCTTTTCCTTATAATAAATGCAGTCATAACTATTACTAGTTAGTTTGGAGATAGTTATTTCCAATGAAGTGTATTGTGAACATGTCTATATTCGATGTAGTTATCAAAATGCATTATGCATTAATACAATTTTTTTAACCTGTCTACTCAAACAAATATTCAAGACAGCTTATAAAGGAGAAACACACACACACACACACACACACCATATCTACAAAAACACATAAATTAACTAAAAGCCTGACAAAACAAATGGATTGTTATAGATTTTTTTTTCTTTTAAAAGAATGGTAAAAAATCATTCCCTTGCTTGGGAGTAACTTAGCCAACATGTCAGAATCTTCTGACAGTAGAAACATCTTCAGAGGGACTTTTTCTATAGAACTTAATATTTGGATAAGTTTTTGATAGGCGCTAGAACAAGGGTCTTCAAACTTGGCAAGTTTAAGGCTTGTGGACTTCAACTAACATGACAGGAGGAATTCTGAGAGTTGAAGTCCAACAAGTCTTAAAGCTGTCAAGTTGAAGACCCCTGGTCTAGAAAGAGACCAAATTGTTTGATGCTTTCAAGTTAATTCCAGCACCTGAACATTTTCTTTGCAAGCAGTTGACAAGCACTCATAAAGATGTTTTTGTTTTCTAGGTCTCTCGACATGAACGTAGAATTTCTCAAATTCAGCAACTTAATCAGATGCCTCTGTATCCCACTGAGAAGATTATTTGGGATGAAAATATTGTTCCAACTGAATATTATTCTGGAGAAGGTAAAACTTGCTGAAATATATTTAGATTTATAAATATAAGAAGGTATTTTATGAAAATGAATTTCAAAATTATGCGAATCTCTGTGGAAAGTGTTCATCCTGTTTCCTTTAGATAGCTGTCTTCTCTGATTTGTTGAGATAAAAAGATGTTGCTTCCTTTTTCCTATTGGGTTTATTTTTTTGTAACCCAAAGATTACTGAAGAGTTCACAAACTTTTCTTAGCCTATGAAGACCTAGGATTTGTGCTAAAGGCCTCTTGGGAGGGAAAGCTTGGTTTATTACTGCAGTCACAAACTAACTATGTTGTTACAGTGAAAACAGGAATTTCCAAGGGCAATGCATTTACACTGCAACTAGAAGAGATCTTTCACATAATCACTGAGCCTATGATCTTAAAGGCATATACTGGGTGCAAAAACTTCTGACACAGAAAATTGTCAATCTGAATGGTCCAGGGCAGAAATGGGCTTTTCCTCAGACTGGGTTCTTTTAAGTTTTCTAGAAATAGTTCTACCTTAGATAAGTCTGTTCCAGGTTGAAACATTACAGAATGGAACCATCCCATTTCAATAACTGAAATACTGGAAATGGAATATATTGTACAGTTCTAAGAGATAATAATTAGAGAAGGAGAGAATCTAAGAGTTTGGCTATGTCAACCAGGCCTTTATCCATGTGCTGGCAGACAATTATATAGTGGTCCTCTTCAATATATGCTCTGTGAAGTAGATTTAGGTACCCTAAAACAGGAATGAGAGTACATTTCCCTTTGTGGACAGCATATTCCTTGTCCAATAAATGGGCACTGGGTCATTGGGGTACAAACCCAATCCATACATTTTTAACCTTTTAACTTAAAACTGACATGGAGGTATGTATAATATTAAAATATATCTACAAATGCATATTTGAATGTGGGTTTAGGCTAACTTGAGTACAACTCAGCTGGGTCCATTCAGGAGTACAAATACATATTTTTTGTAGGGGTGATACCTTTAGTCTCCTGACTCAAACACAGATTGCATTTAAAGAGGAAATCAGTTTCTGCTTCACTACTTTCAGCAAGAGTGTTTATTTGACCAGAGCCCTTTTTATGAACAATATAAATGTTTTTAATATGTGATAAAAAGAAGTTTAGATATCTGCCTTGGATTTGTAATTCTCTGTATTTCTACTCAAAAGAAATTGTTCCTTTGAATTCAGTGAGAATTGCTTGCTGGTAAATAGCATAGAGTTGCAGCTGCAGTGTTTAATACAAAAAATTAATTCCCAGAACAAACTAGAGATAAATTCTTCTCTCATCCATTTTTTTCTTCCAGGCTGTCTTGCCCTCCCAAAATTAAATTTACAGTTTCTGACTCTTCATGATTACCTCTTGCGAAATTTCAACCTCTTTCGTCTGGAGTCTACTTATGAAATCAGACAAGACATTGAAGATAGTGTCAGTAGGATGAAACCCTGGTAACTTACATAGTGGTTACATTAAAGATATGTACAGGTAGTCCTCGTCTTACCACAATTCATTTAGTGTCCATTCAAAGTTGCAGCAGCATTGAAAAAAGAGACTTATAACTATTTTTCACACTGACAAACATTGCATACCTGTGGTCACATAATCAAAATTTGGGCACTTGGCAACTGGTTCATGTTTATGACAGTTGCAGTGTCCCAGGATCATGTGATCAACTTATGCAGTCTTCTGATAAGCCAAGTCAATGGGGAAGCCAGATTCACTTAACAACCATGTTGCCAACTTAATAACTGCAGTGATTCACTTAACTGTGGCAAGGAAGGTCATAAAATGGGGCAAGTTCACTAAAGAAGTGTCTCACTTAGCAACATAAATTTTGGACTCAATTGTGTTCGTAATTTGAGGACTACTTGTACTAAAAAGGATTTTCCATGTCTATGATGCTTTTTGTTTTGTCGTTCCTTTTTTTTGAGATATAAGAAATTAGCTAAATTAAAAGAATATTGAATGGATTTCATTCTAACTGTTTTATTCCCGCGTTCACCCAGAAAGCTAATTTTCCAGGACCAGATTATTGGAAAGGGTATAATTACTCAACTGGCTAGATTAATGATGGTGCTTTTTAGATGAAAACATGCTTTGAAGGCCATGGGTTATTTCTTATTCTTTGTTTCTAGACATGTTTTAAAGGAATTTCAGTCCTTGGGGGGGGAAGTTTGTAGTGAGGGTTTTTTGGTGTCTCAAGGTTTACAGATTCTTATTTCTGATCTTGGTTATTAGGCAATCAGAATATGGTGGTATTGTCTTTGGTGGATGGGCTCGAATGGCACAGCCCATTGTCTCTTTCACCATCATAGAGGTGGCAAAGCCAAACATAGGAGAAAATTGGCCTATGAGAGTCCGTGCAGATGTTACAATTAACTTGAACATTAGAGACAACATCAAAGATGAATGGGAAGGTATGTCTGAGTGTGTTGGAGTGTCAAATCCTTAAGAGGTCATTAATTCATTTCAAATGAATATTAAACTTGTAAAAAAACCACTATATGTATTCAGTAAAACTTAAATGGTACAAATTGTCAAATGTTATGTCTGCTCTTCAGTTTGACTAGAGAATTATAATCTTCAAAATCATGAATAGATAATTATTTTTAACTCTATTAGATATGTTAGATGGCAAACTATATAAACATTGCAAAATAATTTTTTTGTAAAGCATACCTAATTTCTAGATTACAATTCTTTGTCAAGAATCAAAGATCAATATCCATCTTCACAAGGCTAACATTTAAATTATTGACAATAGTGCTATACAGATGTTGTTTCTCTAATTTACAGAAAGGTTTATGCCTATCTCCACTTACTACATTTGTTCCTACTTAACTATACTGAATGGGAAGATCAGATTACTATGTTTTCTCACAATCCAGAATCCTGTTTTAACAGGATAACAAAGAAGCTATGTAAAGAAGGGAGAACTAAAACATTCAAGAATGACAGGAAAGGACTGGCAACCTGCATGTAATTTGGGATTTTTATCTGGCTGTCATGGTTGAATATGCTGGATATACAGCATTAATTATGCATCATGATCCATTTACCAAAAGGCAAATTAATTAAATAGAAAAATTGTTTGAACATATTTAAAATCATTTGCTAGATGGCCATAGAGATAGCCAAAGTCAACTGGGCATTTAAGGGCGTTAAAAAAACTTCTAATCTTGCTGAGCTAACTAAGGAATATGAAAATGACATAATTTATATAAAGAAATGGAAAGGAATATTGAGAAAAGTGTGTGTGTGTGTCTCTCTATGTATCACACATGTTAACAAGCCCCATATTAGATATAGATACATACATTTTCAAGGGAGATTCCTGTTAAAATCCAAAATATGTTCTTAATGAATTTTAATCCAGCTTTTTGTGAATCTGTACAGATCCCTTGCTATTGCAGAAGAAATTTATATTTATTAGTGTAATTGTAATATAATAATTTTTCATGCTTATAGCAGCTGTATATGTAATTACTTCTCTCTGGTTTTTCCTTAAGAATCCAAAAAAAGCAACAAAAATCAAAACAGCATTACAATGTCAGGGATAATAAATTACAGCAACGTTAAAATCAGCATAGATTGCTATTTAAATATTAAACCGATTTTAGCACATAACAGCCTGCCCTAGAATCCTAGAGTAAAAAAAACTGTTTGGAGTGTTGTGAGGAAGATCACTACATACTTTGTTGAGGAAATTTAATAGCAAGATATGAACATCTGTAGCAGAAGATTAATGGAGAGAGGAGGAGAAAGGAAACTCCCATTTGATTGGCTGAGAACAGTAAATATAATTCATGGGTTCCTTTGTAAAGCTGCACATTTCTGATGGAGACCTTTTGGTTGGGAATGAGTCTATGTAGATCAGTATAAATAAAAACATTGCTGAAAGTCCAATGACAAAAATAACATTTTATTGAATAGGTACATCAATGTTATTTAAAAACTATTTGTCTTTGTTTCAGATTGCATTCTTTTAAATTGTATTCTCATAAATCACATTTATTTATATTTAAATTTATATTTAAAAGTATAAAAATGAATTTGTTTTTTCCCCTCTCATTACATTTAGGTTTGCGCAAACATGATGTCTGCTTTCTAATTACCGTCCGACCCACTCAGCCCTATGGTACCAAATTTGATAGAAGGCAGCCATTTGTGGAACAAACAGGCCTTATTTATGTCAGGGGGTGTGAAATCCAGGGTATGCTGGATGATAAGGGACGTGTCATTGAAGAAGGTATGATAATAAAATTGTCATTGAAATTGTTATTGTTGTAAAATTTCACCCCTAACCATGTGAGTTGGGTATAAACCAAATGAATGATGCCATTTAATACGTCATTTTTTCAATAGCAACAGTCACAACCCTTAGGAACTTCCAAAAATGTTAAGTACTCATTCTGAAGGGACAGAGCTGAGATGATTGATATTGTCAGCCCAGGCTTTCTTTACTTTGTTTTGTTGTCATTAATTACGTTTTGGATTGATTGTTTTTATACTTTGAAAGAGAAAAAAAAAACTTTTGCTCTCGAAATACATTTTCCTAGTGTAAGGAAGTATAGGAAGGAGCAAATAAGGCTGTGAACGAAGTATCAGTTTATCATTTGAGGATATATTATCCATTATATTCTCAACATTGGTGATGTTGACTCTGAAGCTAATATTTCAGATTTAGTATCTGAAGCCAAACAAACAATGATAATGTGGTATATCTAATGTGAAGATGTGGGATGTGCAATACTGTTTAAACCAAACTGGGAGCAGTTTAGATTTAGAAACCTTCTGGAGTGATTGGAACAACAACATAACATTTCTGAGGTGAGAACAATGCATTTTAACTTGATACATTTCAGTAAATATACTTTTGCCAGAAGTTATGCCAATAAGGCGGTGATCTAACATTGAAATTGGGTGCACTCTTTGGATGCCATTGTGGTTTCAAAATAGTATGTCAAAGAGCTATTTTTTTCAGAAGGTTGATCATTGGTTGTGATAAAGAAAAACAATTTTATGCAATATTGGAGCGAGCAGGCTATGTGGGAAAGAAGCAGTAAAAAGTGGATTAAGTTGGAAAGGATCGGTTACAGCCTGAACCGATCTCTAAAAGATTTACGATTTTTCTTTTTTAATTTGTATCTGATCAATTTTGTCTTTTATTGTAAGCAGGGCCAGAACCCAAACCAAGACTTAAAGGTGACTCAAGAACATTTAGAGTTTTCTTGGATCCTAATCAATATCAACAAGACATGGCCAATACCATCCAAAGTGGAACAGAAGATGTATATGAAACATTTAATATAATAATGAGAAGAAAACCCAAAGAAAACAATTTTAAAGTAAGTTGTAATATGTTTTCTTTTTCCAAGTAGTTTATGTTTTACCCTCCAGAACATTTGTTTAAGCACAAATTTTAAAAAGGAGTCTTTTTTTCCTTGCACTGCAATTGTCTCTATCCAGTCTGTGCTACCAGCAGTGGTAAAAATGTAAGATAGACTTAACTATTTGTTTCCAGTTAAATCTCATTGCTAATGTGGTGGAAGAATAATGAATGCTAAGTAAGCATTGTTTAGTGATGGTGAAATTCCAAGACAAATAATCAAACGTATCCCACAGAACCATCTGTTTCTGTTGCTTGCATTGCAATAAATATGTTAAAATGGCATTTGCTTTTTCTAAGTGAAATGGCTTTGAAGTGCCTCAAAGGCAAAAAAACGATTATTCAGACTTTTATTGTAGATTGTTTTCCTTTGAAGTTCTGAAAGACTATTTGCAATTTAGTTAGTCAGACATCAAGATAATACCAAAAGGGCTTGACAGTGTCTTTAATTTCACTTTTTCAGGTTTAAAATTAAACCAATTGATTAGATTCAGCCTTCTTATAGGATAGCTGCATCCTAGAGGATTATCATTTAGTTGCTGTATGAGTCCTAACTCACATGAGAGAAAATAAGATAAATTGCTCTCACTAATGACAAATGTTGAATAATTTATCAAATGGATAGCAGAAGTGTGATTCCTTTGCTGAGCTTGCAAAGATGAACTTAAAACTATTCATTTTATTTCATTCCTGCTGCTTTCTCAACCCTTTTCTATATAGTTCTTGGAGCAGAAATGCTTGTGAATTTAAAAGTATTAACAGCACAAGAATAAGTTATGTGCAGTTAAATATGAATGATGAATGATGATGTTATCATGCATTTTATAAATTATTACAGGCTGTTCTGGAGACTATAAGAAATCTGATGAACACAGACTGTGTCGTTCCTAATTGGCTGCATGACATTATTCTTGGTTATGGTGATCCCGGCAGTGCTCACTATTCAAAAATGCCAAATCAGATTGCCTGCTTGGATTTTAATGATACCTTCCTTTCCATTGATCACTTAAAAGCTAGCTTTCCTGGATATAACATTAAAGTAACAGTGGAAGACCAAGCATTGCAAATTCCTCCATTCAGGTGAGACGTCTTTCATTAAAATGACACTGTTAATTTTACTCATTAATGAAATACGCATATATTATATTCTTGGAAAACATAATTCTGTAATGACAAAACAAGTTCATTAGAATATAACCAGCGCCCTGTTGGATCAGTCCCCTGGCTCATGTCATCCAGAAGTCTCTTCTCATAATGGCCATCCAACTGCATGAGGAAATTTTTGCCTCTGGACATTCCAAACAGTAGCTTTTGTGCCACTGTAATTCAACAGCTCAATAATGCAGGCTTTCTTCTATGATTATAAAGCAAATTTTTAACTTCCCTTAATTTCTATTTTATTAGTATGAAGTCTTAGCTTTTAATTGCTTTCTCTGTTTTTGTCTCCCCTAAAAATTGTTTATTTTGTACTTGTTGATTCCAACAATTGCCTTGTATATAGAACTGTTTCTTCATTCAGGTTTGTTTTCTTAGAACCATTTATTTTAAAAATTGTACTCTTGATCTCCAGTCATTCTAGAACTCCATTTTTCTGTAACTATATGATACAGAATTTTCCTTTTGAATTTTTCCTACAAATCTGACGATTCTGATGGTTCTGATCAAATGGTTCTGATCATTCAGGCGGGCTATTCTGTGCCTAAAATGGTCTTTTAACAATCAAGTAGCATTTAAATCTGAAGGACTGTGATTTTTTCCAATAGGATAACATTTCCAGTCAGAAGTGAGGCAGGAAAGAAACGGAAAGAGTGCGATGAAGAAAATACTGAAAGTTCTAAAACACTGGTTGTTGAGCCACATGTCATCCCTAATAGAGGTCCTTACCCATACAATCAACCTAAGCGGTAATATTGTAGTAGCTTTTTGTGAAAGTAGATATGTGATATGGTTAACTCAAACAAATCCAGATATTAAGGGCAGGTTTGTTAGAGTAATTTTCTCCTTAAACTATTTAAAAACTCATGTTTACATGATCTGGAGTTACCTGCATAATATGATTTGAGAATGATGTCATTATTTAATTGCAGTAAATTTGTTGATGCACTGTCACTTTGTTTTGCTGGCAGTCAAAATGTTTTCTGTGCAGGTATGAGCAGTTGGAATCAGTTTTCAAAACAGCTATGTGAACCTTGCAAAAGATGCAGCTACTTTAATGAATTGAAAAAAAAGTTTTATTCTTGGTAATACAATACATAATGTGAGCATTTCTTTAATGCTTTGTACAACTTTAATATTTGTGATAGTATATTGTTTACTGCTGTAGATATTTTGGTGAATAGTTTCATTAGTAGTTTTATTTAGCACTAAATCACCTGTTTAAAGTTTGGACTAAAATATTTCTTCTGAAATAGATTAAATTTATTGCTTTACGTCAGTGGGCTTGCAATAGTATAGTAATATAGTAAACAAGTTTTTATGGTTTAAAAGGATGGGTAACTATGTTAGAAATAAGCATAAAAACATCAAATAAATTAAATTGGAAGTAGTATGCCATGGCCTGGATTAACTGATTTAATTTTTATTCAATTTGCAGTAATACCATACAATTTACTCATACCCAGATTGAAGCGATCCGTGCAGGAATGCAACCTGGTTTGACAATGGTAAAACAAATAATATATTTTATTAATAACTAGTGAAGAAGAATTTGCACTTTTCTACCAAACTTGTAAAACTAAATGGTTCCCAACATTTAGTATGGTCATTAGCAAAGGATTTCATATTTTTGCTAGAAATTTAAAAAGGAAAAGAATTAAATTTTGGATGTTTTCTAACAACAGTTATTATTGTACAAGCTTACTAAAATTGACTTTCTTTAATTGGAGTTTCAGCTGATTTTCCAGCTGAAAATCATTAAAAAAAACCAATAAACTCTGGTTCAAGATCTAAAGCTTCCTGGTATTTTGTTCCTTTTGCTTTCACTTACCAATTGAAATGTACATTTTATTCCCTCCTAAATAATGTTGTTTCTTGTGATAGCTTCATTTTTAAAAATACTTATTTTTCTGATTGTTCTGTATTTTTTACTTTTTGAACAGCTCTTCCTCAAGTGAATAAAATGCCAGACACATTATATATTTTTACCCTGCAGGTAGTAGGGCCACCTGGAACAGGTAAAACCGATGTGGCAGTGCAGATAATATCAAACCTCTATCACAATTTTCCTGAGCAGAGGACTCTGATTGTTACACATTCCAATCAGGTAAACACACCATACGTTCCTTTATTGCATTTATTTTAATTTTAAAAAATGCATCACTTACAAATTACATTACAAGTGGCCCAGTTAGAAAGGAAATAATCTTTTTCACTGATGTATTAATTTGATCTCAGAAACTATCTGTTTGGATGTTCTTGAGCAGGTATTGACACTAATTGAACTACAGTTGAGATTCGTCACAAGGTCAGAAGAAGACATATTTATAGTGGTGACATTTCTGGGGATCAGTGATATGGTGATGTATAGTGATATACACCATAAATAGAAAAATAAATCCATTCAGAGCACAGGAATTAATCTTTAGAACTGAAAATGGTTTGAGATCAAGTTTCTGAAGGAACATTTCTTCCATATAATCATACGCAGACCTTACTCTCAATCCTTCACTGAATAAAGTGGTAGCTATGTAAATCCTGCTGTGTGAGACTAAAATGTATTTAAAGACCTCTGAGAAAACGTTTTCAATGGTGTTGTCCGTTAATTATGGATTGTTTGCAGAGAGGCTCCAATTCAGCGGCCCCCAAACTTTCGGGCAGCAGGGACCGGTTCTGTGGAGAAAAGTTTTTTCACAGACCAGAGGGGGTGTGGTTTTGTGTGCATCTGCAGATGTGGCTTCGCTTGTTTGTGTGGTGCGGTTGTGGGCATGCCACAGCCTGGTGCTGGTCCACAGACTGGGGGTTTGGCACCCCTGCTTTGGTTGGATTAGGATTTGTATGCAAAGCAACAGAACTCTTGTGGCAAACCAGATGAAGAGTGTTTTTATGTTCTTCATTCAAGTGTAATTAACTTAAATTAGTTACTGATTTAATTATATCTAATCTGATTGAGATTTGGTGTGGGAATTAGAGAAATTCATGGAAGATTGTTCTATTGAAACTAACAGAGAAGGACAGAGAGAGCAATTATCCATACGCAACATACCTATTAGAACAACATGATATGATTACTAAGCTGTTACTAAGATAATGCAATGATACTATTATTAAAATATGAGATGCTAAAATTATTAGTCCATCCTTAAGCATGAAAGCTGGCTGCATGACTTTGGCCAGTCATTTTCTTAGTTGTGGGGAAAAGAGGAAGAGGAAGGAGTATTAGGGATGTTCTCTGCCTAGAGTTATTTATAGAAACAATAAAAGCAAGATAAAAATACATAAGTACATATATACAGTTGTGCTCATAAGTTCAGAGAATATGAATAACACAAAAACTTCTTTCACTCATGGTTAGTGGTTGGCTGAAGCCATTTATTATCAATCAACTGTGTTTACTCTTTTTATATCATAATGACAACAGAAACTACCCAAATGACCCTGATCAAAAGTTTACATACCCTGGTGATTTTGGCCTGATAACATGCACACAGGTTGGCACAAAGGGGTTTGAATGGCTATTAAAGGTAACCATCCTTGCCTGTGATCTGTTTGCTTGTAATTAGTATGTGTGTATAAAAGGTCAATGAGTTCCTGGACTCCTGACAGACCCTTGCATCTTTCATCCAGTGCTGCACTGACGTTTCTGGCTTGTGAGTCATGGGGAAAGCAAAAGAATTGTCAAAGGATCTGCGGGAAAAGGTATTTGAACTGTATAAAACAGGAAAGAGATATAAAAAGATATCCAAGGAATTGAGAATGCCAATCAGCAGTGTTCAAACACTAATCAAGAAGTGGAAAACGAGGGGTTTTTGTTGAAACCAAACCACGGTCAGGTAGACCAACTAAAATTTCAGCCACAACTCCCAGGAAAATTTTCGGGATGCAAAGAAAAACCCACAAATAACTTCAGGTGAAATACAGGATTCTGAAAACATGTGATGTGGCTGTTTCAAGATGCACAATAAGGAGGCACTTGAAGAAAGATGGGCTGCATGGTCGTCACCAGAAGAAAGCCGTTACTAGGCACATGCCACAACATATTCCTCTTACAATATGCCAAACAGCACAGAGACAAGCCTCAAACCTTCTGGCACAAAGTCATTTGGAGTGATGAGACCAAAATTGAGCTATTTGGCCACAACCATAAACGCTACATTTGGAGAGGAGTCAACAAGGCCTATGATAAAAAGTACACCATTCCTACTGTGAATCACGGAGGTGGATCGCTGATGTTTTGGGGATGTGTGAGCTACAAAGGCACAGGAAATTGGTCAGAATTGATGGCAAGATGAATGCAGTATGTTATCAAAAGATACTGGAGGAAAATTTGCATTCATCAGCCCGGAAGATGCGCATGGGACGTACTTGGACGTTCCAACATGACAATCCTAAACACAAGGCCAAGTTGACCTGTCATTGGCTAGTGCAGAATAAAGTGAAGGTTCTGGAATGGCCATCTCAGTCTCCTGACCTCAATATCATTGAGCCACTCTGGGGAGATCTCAAATGTGCAGTTCGTGCAAGACAGCACAAGAATTTACAGGAACTGAAGGCTTTTTGCCAGGAAGAATGGGCAGCTTTACCATCTGAGAAGATAAAGAGCCTCATCCACATATACCACAAAAGACTTCAAGCTATCATTGATGTTAAAGGGGGCAATACACCGTATTAAGAACTGGGGTATGTAAACTTTTGATCAGGGCCATTTGGGTAGTTTCTGTTGTCATGATATAAAAAGAGTAAATACAGTTGATTGATAATAAATGGCTTCAGCCAACCACTAACCTTGAGTGAAAGAAAAGTTTTTGTGTTCATCATTCATGTTCTCTGAAAAATGGCTAAGAAATCATAAATTCTGCCAGGGTATGTAAACTTATGAGCACAACTGTACATGCATAAAACAACCAAGGTAAAGAAATGGCACTCTTAAGTGTAGGTTTGTTTCAAAACACCAATCAGGCCTTGAATATAGTGATTTGGTACCTAATGTACAATTCTCTTCATCTTTGTTTTCAGTTTACTTCTTCCCAAAAGAGAAACAATTATTCTAGTATATCAAACTACCCTTCATTAGCATCTAATTTTCTAAAATCTACTCTCTTGATTCCTCTTGTTAACCTCTAGGCTTTGAACCAACTGTTTGAGAAAATCATGGCTCTAGATGTCGATGAGCGTCACCTCTTGCGTCTTGGTCATGGAGAGGAAGAACTGGAAACAGAGAAAGATTTTAGCAGGTGAGTCAATAGCAAAAAAAAAAAAAGTGAAGCTGCACAATCTACACCCCACCCCCAAAAATTTATGCTTTCTATTTATTTTATTTTATTCATTCCCCTAAAGCAAGAGAGTGATCAGGAAGACTTGTTTATACTTACAGTGTGATTTTCTCTCCTAGGAAATTTTTTATTTCTGGACATGTAAAGAACATTTTATACTATTTCTGGATATTTCAACTAACACACTATGTTTTGTCATATAATAATGAGGCATATATATATATATATATATGTAGGTCTTGGTGTATTCGGGTCTTGTCCCGTGTAAGATTGAGAATACCTTGGCGTTTGAGAAATCTCATCCGTCATCTTCAGGCTGGTGTCTTCAGCTTCTCCCAGGAGAACGAAGCTGAAGACACCAGCCTGAAGATGACGGATGAGATTTCGTCGAAACGTTGCCAAGGTATTCTCAATCTTACACGGACAAGACCAATACACCAAGACCTACATATATATATATATATATATATATATATATATATATATATATATATGTTTGTTTGTGTGTGTGTGTGTGTGTGTGTGTGTGTAGTATATGCCTCATGATGTGATAATGTATACATATGGTATTTATACATTGCCACAGTAATGAGGGGAATATATTAAAGGCTGCCTGACTTGTAATTAAATAAAACATGTGGAAGAAAAGGAGTTTTTCAGTTCAGTCATATATTTTATTCTTCCTTATGCTAATCTGATTTGCAGGTACGGAAGAGTAAACTATGTTCTGTCTCGGAGACTGGAACTTCTGCGAGAGGTTGGGCGATTACAAGAGAGTTTGGGTGTCCCAGGAGATGTGTCCTATACTTGTGAAACAGCTGGCCATTTCTTTTTATATCAAGTAAGAACCCGATAGACCAGACTTACAGTCTGAAGTGATAGAGATTGATAGTGCTGTCACCATAGTATCCATTCATTGCCTCAAGTGAATAGCCCATTCATTGCCTCAAGTGAAACAATATGTAAGCCTTGGCAATGGCATGGTTTTGAATAGTCTGAGGCACATTTGAATATAAAATGCCCATGTTTTAAATGTCCTTAAATGAAGATATACAAGGATAGTTAGAAATTGGCTAAAACCTTTTAGAATTTTGACTGGGATGTTGGTTGTGTTTTCTTTTAAAACGTAAGTGGCAATTAATGCTGTAATTATGCTCTTTTTTGTTTTTGTTGCTGTTGTTTAACTTACATAAATTAGGATTCATAATTAGAAAGGCCAGTGGTTTTGTCATAGTATGACATTAGTGAAGATGTCTTAATTGGCTTATGATCTGCCTTGATTATATATTTGAATGTATTAATCCACTTCGGTCGTTATAATATACATTCTGAAAGGAAATAAAATATTGTCCTGTTAGTTTTTGCCCAAATTCTAATTAAAAGTTGAATAGAGTTTAAAAAAAAAACCACATACAAAAATGTTTCCATGTTTTCAAATTCCTTTTTCAATCGTGTTCCTTCATGGAAAGGGGTCTTTTTTTAGTCCCTTCAAATGAGTTCTTTTTTTTTTTTACTCCTGGCAACTTCCTAGTCAATCACTTTCTTTCCAAGGTTTTTCAGAAGTGGTTTGCCTTTTTCTGCTTCCTAAGAATAAGAGAGAGTGACTGGCTTAAGGTTACCAGCTGGCTTTGTGTCAAAAGTGGGACTAGAACTCACATCCTCCTGGTTTTAGCCTTAAACACTACATTGTACTGGCTCTTTTCTTCATGTATATTGAGTCACAATAGTCAGGAAGCTTTGATGGGGAAAAATGATTTTGTAATGGGAGCAAGGTGCAAAAGCCATAGTACATTTCCATAATTACGTACAAGCCTCTTTTGACTCTGGCTGTATTAATGTTTCTTTCCTTTTAAACTAGGTAATGTCTCGCTGGGAAGAATATATGAGCAAAGTGAAAGTTAAAGGCAGCAAGCCTTCTGAAGTTGCTGATATCTGCAACTTTTTTCCTTTTCATCAATATTTTGCAAATGCCCCTCAGCCAATTTTTAAAGGCAGATCTTACACTGAAGATATGGAAATTGCTGAAGGATGTTTTAGACATATTAAGAAAATATTTACTCAACTTGAGGTAAGATTAACAAAGTCAGATAATGCTCTGACATTCATTTTTAGTTAGAAAAAAGTAACTATGTCACAGGATTTATACAAGATCCTTCAAATTAGATCTTACTGAACAGTGAATATTCCCCCTCCCCTTCAATAAAGGTAATGGACATAGCAAACTAAAAACACTAAATTTTCAACCCATGTAAAACACAAAAACCTACCTCTAACATCCCTACCATCTCCCAAATGTAAAGTACTTTGAGTGGAATAAAGATTTAATGGATATTTTTTATCCTTGTCTGGAAGTTGAGTCATGGCAACTAGACTTCTCTTCTTGTTGGTTCAAAAGTTTTGCTACTTATCCAAGGATCAAGGCTATACTTAATAACCCACCTAGGTTAAAGGATTTAGGAACTGGAACATTTATATCTGAACAACTCTGCCTGCTCACCCCACAAGCCTCTCCAGATTAGGTGAGGAATGAAACTTCCCTGGAAGACTGAAGAAGCTACTTGGATAAGCAGCAAAATTTTTGAACCAACAGGGGAAAAAGTCCAGCTGCCATGACTCAACTTCCAGATCACCCTACTTGGATGACTGAAAATCTTCATTTAGACTTGTGTAAGAAATTTTTTTTCTCAATGAAGGGCATGCATGTAACTTGCTGTGCAAAAAGATTCTAGATACGATTCACCTTTCCAAATCTGTATATTAGGTAGAAAAGGAGAAGGGTAACTAGATTCCAAGTGAGTGTGCATAGGCAGTTTGTTATGATTGTGTCCTGGGGATGGTAACCCCAGGGGGAGGCACTTCTCACTGTAATGGGGAAGATGCTTTAGCACTCCTATCTCCTTTAGAGAGAAATGAATTTGAGATTTCCCTAAAGGTGCTGTGTATATAAAATGTAGTCTGGAATTTGTGTAATTTTAAAGTTAGGACTAGTAACCCCTCTCCCCCTCCTGCCCATCTGGAAAGCCGGAAAGCTTGGGGAACTCTAGTCTATAGGAATCCTGCGTAATGGTGTTACATGGGTATACTGTGGTGCACTTGTAACTTCCTGTGCCATTGCATTCTGCCTCCATTGTAGCTTCTGGATGGCCTTCAAAGACAGCTCTATGTAGAGCGTGGATATGCAGATAGAGCCCTAGCACTCTGGATTAGATTTGTTCTATTTGATGACAACAGTGTATTGAAGACATTATTATTCTGTATAATTTTTTTTCTTTCTGTAGGAATTTAGAGCATTTGAACTGCTGCGTAGTGGGCTGGACAGATCAAAGTATTTACTTGTGAAGGAAGCAAAGATTATTGCAATGACTTGTACTCATGCTGCATTGAAACGCCATGACTTGGTTGAGCTGGGATTTAAGGTAATACCATAGTACATAAAAACTTTCTTAAATCTATTATCTTGAGGTTTTCTTTTAAACAGAAATCAGTTATACTAAAGATTATCCTTATTTTTGTTTGCTCTTCCAAACGATGGTCGTACCAGTGTAATTTTGTAGAGATTTTGTAAATATTAAGGCTATACAATGTTTTATCTGCCTTTTGGTAAGCAAGTAAGCAAATCTTAATTCAATTGCCTTTGCAGTATTTCTGTTTCTGACTTTGGCTAATATATTTCATTTAACATTTCTCAGTATGATAATATCTTAATGGAAGAGGCTGCTCAGATATTGGAAATTGAAACTTTTATACCACTTCTTTTGCAGGTAAGCACTCAAGCATTTCATCAATATATTACCTTTACAAATTAATAAGAAACTATTATTTCAGTGGTTATATCAGAAATGTGATGCCTCATAGTTAAATAAAGTTCCCTTGACAAGAATCTCTCTTCTAAGTCATTTTCAGAAGAAAAGAGATAATGTTCCTAAGTTCTAGACTAGAAATCACAAACTCAAATCATCTGAAGGGACACACAAAACTAGTTCCTTAATCCAAGGGCTACAACAGTGAAAGATGTTTTGTTTTCAGTTAGGCATGTGTCACCCATTCATAAGCGATTACAATTCCGTAAATTCAGGACAACTACAGATTAACCCTAATGGGAATTAGACAAAAATGATGAAGATATTCTCTCACATAGAAAAAAGTAATTGCTAGTTGATATATTCCAGTTACAATTTAATGAGAAAGAATGGAGATCTGGCGTTTCAAATTATGTTTAACATTGAAGCCCAAGTCTCACCTATCGGATAGGGGAATCTGCAGGCGGAAAGCAGCCAGAAACAAGACTAGTGTCTTTGGGATGTGTGTGTGGTAGGTGAGCTTGGATAGAACCGTGGTGGCATAGTGATTAGGATGCAGTATTGCAGGCTAATTCTGCTGACTGCCGGCAGCCAGCAGTTCATCAGTTCAATTTTCATGGGCTCAATGTTGACTCAGCCTTCCATCCTTCCAAGGTTGGTAAAATGAGGACCAATTTCTGACCCTGTAAACCACTTAGAAAGGGCTGTAAAACATTGTGAAACAGTATATAAATCTAAGTGCTATTGCTATAGGCCAATGCTAGGCTAGGCCCTTAATCCAGTTTAGCTCCTGTGTGACAGATTCCTGAAGATAGAATTGTGTGGAAAATACGGCAGCTTCTTCACTTCTTCACCCAGCAGTAGAAATGGCTGACAGACCCTGCACAAAGAACACATCTACTAATGCAGCTCATTTTTCCTTGATTTTGTGGTTGTTTAATGTAATTGGTGTGTAGATGTCAAGGCTAAGATACTAAATCAGTTCAATCATTTACAGTACAATCATAGTTTTTGTTCAATCATCTATAATAATGCTAATCTTATTTATATTTCATAGAACCCACAGGATGGGTTCAGCCGATTAAAGCGGTGGATAATGATTGGAGATCATCATCAGTTGCCGCCAGTCATTAAAAACATGGCATTTCAAAAATACTCAAACATGGAACAGTCTCTTTTTACGCGGTTTGTTCGTGTTGGAGTGCCAACTATTGACTTGGATGCTCAAGGGAGAGCAAGAGCAAGGTAAAGGCATGGAAAAATTTTAAATGAAAAGACTTTGTGTGATGAAAAAAAATGTCAAGGTTAAGGTTACATTGCAACTGGTTTCTAATTTTACTGAAATTAGTCCTTCCACTCTGAAATATACTTTATCCTTTGCAATGTTATTGATATTTTCCATGTAGCTATTCCCTTTTTACACTGCTACGTTGTTAAACACTTCATGGATCTTCAGGAACACATGTGGATGTGAAAGACAATTAAGCTAACTCGATTAGAACAGGGGTCCCCAATCCCTGGGGCGCTGCCTGGTGCTGGGCTAAGGCCTGTTGGGAACCTGGCCACACAAGCGGCAGGCGAGCACACAAGTACCTGAAGCTATATTTGTGCAAGCAGCATGTGCACTTAAAACCATCCTCTCTGTGCCCAATGGCAGGTAGCAGTCCACAGAGCCAGAAAGGTTGGGGACTGCTGCATTAGAGAATGTTGTGATTATTATGATTTTGGTTTTTTGTTGCTTCATGTAAGATACTCAGAACCATTTGGAACTGAGTACATGCAAGACTAACTAACTATCTTTTCATATGCAAATGGTAGGAATTAATTTATTCAAACACAGTTTTCCATATTTTATATATTAAGGAATTTATTGAGTTTACTGAACTAATTTAAGAAGGGCAGCAAGTCTTCTATGTTCAGATTACATTCCATCAGTTTAATGCTGAATAATGGAATTTTTCAGTGGATTGTGCTAAATGGTTGGTCGAGGTTTGTTTGTTTTTGTTTGTTTTATTTGGACTTATAAGCCGCCCTCTCTCCCAAAGGACTCAGGGCGGCGTACATAAAAGACAGAAAGTACAAAAGTTAAAAGAAATTAAAAAGATATTAAATTATGCCAAATAAACAATCAAATTAAAACCCCCGATCCCCTATCAGTCCAGGCCGGATTGCAAAAATAGCCATGTTTTGAGGTCGTGGCGGAAGGAGCGGAGATCAGGGGCCAAGCGCAACTCAAGGGGTAGTTGATTTCAGAGGGTGGGCGCCCCCACAGAGAAGGCCCTACCCCTAGTGGCCACCAGCCTACACTGTTTAGCTGACAGTATCTCCAGGAGGCCCCATCTGTGGGAGCGCACAGGGCGATTGATATTTGTCAGCGGAAGGAGACGATGCTTCATGCAACTTGAATATAACATTGAAGGACTAGTTCTAATCTTTGAGGGTCTTTTCAAGCGATGAAAATGATTTTTGTTAATAGATAAAATATGTAAATACATCTATTTAGAATGTAGAGCTTACCTTCTTGAGATCCTGAAACATGCTTTGTCAGCTTGCTGCTTGATGCTGTCCAAAAAGATAGCTATCATTGACATTTTAATATTATACCTCTTTCAGATAATTACAGACATTAAGAATAATAAAATATTTTTATCAGAATTGAATTAATTACTACTTTCATTATGTTTTTCATAAAGCTTATGTAATCTCTATAATTGGCGATATAAGATACTGGGCAACTTGCCACATGTACAGCTCTTACCTGAATTCAGAGCAGCAAATGCTGGGTTTTTGTATGACTTCCAGCTTATAAATGTAGAAGATTTCCATGGCATAGGAGAATCTGAACCGAATCCTTATTTCTATCAGGTAAGAAATGCAGATCATCAGCTTGAATATTAACAACTTTTTTCAGATGGGTTAATTATGAAAACAGAAAGGCATATAATACATCTATATAGTTTATGATGGTGGGATAAAATATGCTTAACAAATTATATGTATGAAGTTACAAAAATAGCAATGCAATATCTCCTCTTCATGCACACATAATACAACATCAGTGTTTGGAAAACGTTATTTGAGATAATGTGATATGTAGTCAGTGTTACTTGGCTGGAATAAAAGTGGGATATAAGTTCAATAAATAACAAAGTGAATTTTTGCTGGGAGCTTCTGTATTTCTTTTCAGTATCTCAGGGTTTAAAATACCCTATAGTTTTCTATTCTGAAAAAAGATGGCATTAAGTCTTACAAGTTGATATCTGAATTATAATAATTACTGCCACTTAATATTTGTAAAGAGATCCAAATGATTTATTTATTTTATTTATGTATCAAATTTAGAAATTTCCCATCTTCCTTGCAGAATGCTTAAAGTAGTCTTTTTGGAGAGTGTCAGCCTACTGCTGAAATGTAGAGGTAGTCCTCAACTTAAGACCACAATTGAGCACAAAATTTATGTTGCTAAGTGAGACAGTTGTTAAGCGACTTTTGCCCCATTTTGCAACCTTTTTTGTCACAGTTGTTAAACGAATCACAGCAGTTGTTAAGTTACTTGCATGGTTGTTTAAGTGAATCTGACTTCCCCATTGACTTTCCTTATCAGAAGTTCACAAAAGGTGATCACATGACCCTGGGATTCTGCAACTGTCATAAATATGAGTCAGTTGCCAAGTGTCTGAACTTTAATCACGTGATCATGGGAATGCTGCAATGGTCATAAGTCACCTTTGTTTTTAAGTCAATGCCTATCTATATATCATTTATGTAAAATAAAGAGATTACCAATCAAAATTTACAAGCAAGATATAGGAATTTAACTTAACTTTCTTTCTGGAAGGAGAGTAAACAATTATGTTTATAATTAGGAGAACAAAATAGACTGGAATCTGGCTTTCTCTCTCCAAGCTGTTTTTATTAAAGTTTCTTAAAGTAATTCCATGAGTAACACTTTGCTTTTAATGGAGCGGAGTGGTTTTTTCTATGTTTGTAGTCTGCATGCATAGAAATACTGTCTCTTCCCAATTAATAGATCAAGTCAGTGTGGCTCTGCTTCAAAAGAAACCAGACTTTTTTTGCCTTTCCATGGCAGATCCATGGCAGAGAAGGATTAAAATAGTCCTGGTGCATGTTGCTTCTTTTCAGTGACACTTGAAGTGATTTTCCCTGACCATAATTATATGAATATTCTGTAATCTATACATGAAACAGATTTGTACTTGTTTTTTAAACATTCCAGAATCTTGGTGAGGCAGAATATGTTGTTGCACTGTTCATGTACATGTGCCTGCTAGGATACCCTGCAGAAAAGATAAGCATCTTGACAACTTACAATGGGCAGAAACATCTGATTCGAGATATTATCAATCAGCGTTGTGGGAATAATCCATTGATTGGAAGACCAAATAAGGTAACATTCCAAATAATAAATAATATACATCTCAACAAAAGTGCAGAGCAAGTAACCATTATTAGAATACATTTATCATATTGAATATTGCTTGTGAACTGCATACTTTGTGAAATAGAAGTCATTCATTTGTCTTCCTATTTGTTATCTTTTCTATTTAACTACTTTAATTTAGCCTTCTAGTTGGTCAATTGCAGGAAACAATAAATATTTATTATGACATATTAGTTGGAAATACAAAAAATATTCAGTTTTGTGTTACAAAAAGCATAGACTTGCATTTTAAAAGTAAATCTTTTTACCAATTTGTTGAAAAACAGTAATTAAATCCTTAAGGAGAATGTGAGAATTAGTTCTCAGTTATTGAAAAACATGAAGGCAAATATGGCCACTGCAAAATAAAGAATAGATGGAAACTGACCCCGACTCTCCTAGGGGAAAAACGATTTGATTTGTATGCCAAATGACTGTGACTGGCTCACAAGAAAAATCATTTAAAAATAACAATATGAAACAAAAATAAAGAATATGAGACAGCAAATTTCACAGAAACTGGACTGAAATGGAACAAAGAAAGTAGCCCATACGATCCAAGGGGGTTGCACTCATCCTCAGTGAGGGATCATATTATCAGAGAAGGAGGGAGTGCTTAGATTAATAAGTGTATACTTCTAATAAAAATAGTGTGTTTACAGCTGTTAGCTAGTCATAATAAAGCAATGGTTGTCAGGCATAAAAATCAGGTCCACGTATGAAAGTCCAAGTGAATGGATTTATTGCTAATCATACCTATGTACAGGAATTTCTCAACCAACAGGTAGCACTTGCTTGGGGTTAGATAAGGGTCAACAGAATTCAGGGAAGTTTGGATTAAGTTCACTTGTGGATATGTAGGGATTCTAGACTGATCTTTCTTTTAACTCCAATCCAACAATAGTTTTCTTTTGATACCATTAACTCCGTAGACTGGTTTATTTAATTGTATGGGGGGAACAATTAATTAACTTAATTTTTTTGCTAGGTGACAACTGTGGACAGGTTTCAAGGTCAGCAAAATGATTACATCATCCTTTCACTTGTGCGAACAAAAGCAGTTGGACACTTGAGGTAAGCAATATAGAGAACAACAGGGCAATCCTAGCATAAGATGAGTATGTATGGGTAGAGGTTTGGAATATTTATGAGAAAAATTGACTATATATGAATAGAAACTCAGTTGAATCTCATTGTATCTATCAGTGAGCCACTGAAATAGGACATCTTACCTGTTTTCTGTCTTGTCCATATTTATATTTAACATATTGTATAAATGGAACATTAACTCCAGCATCCAATTTTAAAGACTAATTATGAAATTGATGTATATAAAAATATTTATTGCTGATTAAAATTTCTAACAGAGATATATGTATCAGAACTTTTATCTTCAGTTTTAGTGGAAAAATGGGCATTAATTTAATTTGTATTAATTTTTAAAGCAGGTTTCCTGCTTTAATTTTCAGGAGGGTTGCTGTGTGTGGTCATAATAGTGTTCAAGTGAAAAACTAAATATTGTTGAGTTTAAATAGTAGAACTGTTTGATTTTTCCTTCCTGAAGGGATGTGCGGCGTTTGGTGGTTGCTATGTCAAGAGCCAGGCTTGGTCTGTATATATTTGCAAGAGTGTCACTGTTCCAAAACTGCTTTGAGCTGACTCCAGCCTTCAGCCAGCTTACTGCTCGTCCTCTTCAACTGTATATAGTCCCTGCAGAATATTTTCCGACTGTTCGTCAGGTACAACAAGCTATCTTAAATTCTGTTTAATGTTTAAATGGTTAAAAATATATTTATCATTAATGTTGTATTCGTTCTTTTATCTTACTTAAGAAGTGATTGTTTGTTGTTTTAGTTCCAAACTTTTCTGTCATTTTCTTTCCTTCCTCAGAATGGAAAACATCCATCTCATCAAGTTCACATTATAAAGAATATGCCTCAGATGGCTAATTTTGTCTATAACATGTATATGCATATGATCCAAAGTACACACCACCACCGACAGGTAAAGAAATAAAAGTTGAGAAAAACGTGTTTAATTTAAAAGCTCTGACTGAAAACATTGTAAATATTTTCTAATAACAAATGAACATAGTTGAAAATCAGTTGATTTGGTTGATTTTATTTTTAATAAGTCTTTTATGCTTTGTAAACAGTATGAACTAATTCTATCTATTTGGAACAGGGGGGAAAGAGAAAATTATATATATGAGTTGGACAAAACTTGTGGCTGGTCTTTGCTAGGGATTATAAAATTATATTTAACATACTGAAAGTTGACAAAGAGAAATTTTATTAATCTTCCATAACAAACAGTAGAATCTAGCGATATTTTACAGACACCAAAATCAATACAGAAGAAGGAATAGCAGCTCAAAATAATATTAATCAATTTAATTGATTTAAACATGGCAATCCAGTTAATTAAAAGTGCCCTAAATTCACCTCGCACCTGTATTACAATTTGGGAGAAGAAGCCAGATATATAAATTAAGTTCATTTGCATGTTGATAAACCATAGTTCAATTAACCTCTGAAAATAGCTGTTGCATGGGAAGTATAACACATATATTAGCTGTTCATTTAAGGTATGTGTAAATAAAAGTTGGCAATGCATACTACATCCATTTGTTCTGAAACTGGAGCTAATTAAAAACAAGAAAATTACAGACAGAATTTTGATATGGAGAAAAAATAACTGTGTGATGTCTTTTTATGAAGTAATTATTATGTAGAAAATTATTTGGCACCCACTAGAGTAGATTTGTTAATATGACTGGGAACTTCTGTGACCAATTAATGTGAAGGGAAACTCATTGAAATCCTGTTCTTTATAATATTTGCTTGTTTGTACATAGCTCATTCCCACAGACTTGAAGGTGCTGGAAGTGCATTTTCAATTGCACTATTAAAATGTTATTTTTAACTTCATGTTAGTCTTCTTAGAAAAAGAGCTGAATGACACTAATCGTATATGGATAGAAATTATACCAGCTGCATCACAGAAGGAATCTTAGTTTGCATCCGGCAGATAAAAATATATATTTAGCCAAATACAAAGGAATCCCTAATTTGAGGCTTAGATTTCTGAATATCTATAATTAGTCTACCAAAAATATCATTTTTGACCACATAGCATGGAACCCAGATATAGTCATTTAGTAATTTCTAAGTTTGAGTACTATTCTTCCAGCATGCAGCATCAAACATATATATATGACTGTTAGAAGCATCAGTTAAATATATAGCAAGTTATCTTAATTCCATGTTTAAATTCTAATGAAAACAAGAACTCCACTTGGAACTATGACAAAGAATATTGTTGGAGATGGGTATTCCCATGGCTTTATATCAGAAAGATAAGACTGGAGAAATGTTCATGCATTGTTTAATTAGATTAGCCTGTTGTCATCTTGAGTCAACAGATATATTAATGGAATCTTTACTCCTTTCTATAAGGATCTACTTAAATATTATGTTTTTGTCCCACAAATAGCAATTCTCTTCTTTAGAATGTAGCAATAACAAAAACTGGTTTAATTAAGTAGCATATAAAAGTTCACAAAATTTCACCATATTCAAATGCTTGCTTGCTTTAATCTTACAACATTCAAAAATTTTGTGGAATCAATTTAAACCTGTAGAAAACTATGAAATGTCTTTCACATATAAAACTGCAAATAAAAGAATTCTCTGTTAAGAATATTATATAAATAAAAGAATTCTCTGTTAAGAATATTATATAAATTAACATTTATTTATTTCATTAAGTCTGTTATAGATGCCCACTCCAATAGATTCTTAAAATAAAGACAAGTTATATGGAGTTATTTGTCAGAATCTGCATGTGACTTTGCAACCAATACAACTTATATTGATAGATTTTTTCTTACTGGTGTAGGTTTAAGTTTGATCTCTATTATGTTGAAATTGTTCTTAAACATCTTTTTTCCATTGTAGGATTTATTACCTCCTCCAGAACTTGTTGAAGAAAGTGAAACATCCAAGCCTCAAGAAAATGAAGTTACCCAGAGTAAGGAGTCTGAAATGAAAACAGCAACTGAAATCAAAGCAATGTCAGGGGATGCTACAAAAGAGAACATTTTGAATGAGAAACCAAAGACAAGAGAGGAAGAAGAGGAGCATCGAAAAATGCCTGAACATCCTGGCAGAGATAGTGACAGTGAAGACAGTGAAACAGAACTTGATGCTGATAAATGAACGTTGCCTTTTCAGGTCTGAAAAAAAGTTAGGAAAAAACGACCATAGATACCATATGTATCCACTGCCTTAGTGGGTCAGCTGCTGTAAATATTAATGGTACTTTGGATTTCATTTTTTTGTACTATAAATATGAAATGAATCATTTACGTGGTCATAAACAAGGAACAGGCACAATGGCATCACATTTTTATGTGTATACAATGTATTTAGTAAAACATTTTAAAATTATTGCTCTGTGTCTTTTTTTGGTATTGAAGAACTTCTGGAAGATTTTAAAATACCACTGTGTTTTTAAAATATCACATAATTAGTTGATAGCAGAGGTTCATGTTTTCACACATAGGCTCAAAGAGATCAAGCGTCTCTAAAGTGGTATTGGTTAAATGTGTTGGGATTTCCACTCTCAGACTCATGCTGGCTGGGAAATTTAGCTGATGCAGTACTGGAAAAAAGGAGTTGGTTGGGAAAGAAGACAGGAATAGATCCTGAGATACTTATTATTTTTATTTTGATGGTACACCAGCATATTTCCACAATAAGTCCTTCTATAAGGGAGATGGGAAATTTCTAAATATAATAAATAAATAAGAATAAATAAATAAGCAGTCATTCTAAAATAGAAGTAGGTTTAAAGTATGCTAAAAAAATAAAAACATTAACATGAAATTTCAAAATTAAAAGTATAAAACATCCATAAAATTATTATTCAAATGTTATAAAAAGTTAAGTTAGATAAATACATAATAAATATTGAGAACTATAAAACATTACAGCATTTTAAAAGTATCCTAATAATTGTAGCTCTACTAGGATTATTGCAATTATACTGGTGATGACGTGTTTCTTTAAGAAATAAAAGGAAGGGTTATGAGATACTGAGTTATGATCTAAACAAGGCTCAGGATTACATATTTGAAGAAGGTAATACTATTATTAGATTAGTATTAGATAGTGCCACTAAAAACAAAAAGTTTATTTGCTAATTATAGAAGTTTAAACTATGTTAAACTGCCTTTTTCATCTCTTTTCCTTGCTTATATATTATTACTAGACGGTGGGGGGTTTGGGGAGCAAGATAATGCTTATGTGTTTTTTAAATCTGGAAAAACATTTCATTTTCCCATAGTTGACTTTCCTAATGGAATGTTGTTATTCTTGTTCTAGTAGAGAAATAATAATGATATAAAAGTAAATATTACCCAATTTTAGTGTCATACAATTCACAATGGGTGGTATACTACCAGAATAAGTGTTTTGGGACATAATTCTATGACTACGATGCTCTAGGATAATTATGTTCCAAAGTTATAGATTTATATTTGGTAATAAAGTTGCCAACAGGACTATGTCACTACACTGCATAGATCAAAATAAGAATAATATTTTCTGAAGTTATATTACCTATTTCAAGTTTGTTAGCTTTACTAACAAAACATTGTATATGAAACTTGTGCCTAAATAGAGATGGAACAGGAGATTTTGCTGCATTAATAGGGGATAAAGATCTCATCTATTAATGAGTCAGTTGTCTCTGATTAACTTGCACAACAACATTATTTTGCAGTCTAAATCATAGAAAACAATTTGGTTCCTTAATAAAATAAGTCACAGATTTTAATTTGTCTCTGAGAGAGACTTCTTTATACAGAGCCATGAGACATGGTGATAACTAACATTCATAATATGATGAATGGCAGAAAAACCTTCTGGCAACATGTGGCCAGCTCAGCTAGAGAACATCAGCTTTCTAACCTATTTTCTAAAAATATTCCAGTGTCTTAACTAATTTGTGCCTTTTAATAAAATAAACCCAAATATTGGCAGAAACAGCTGCTAGTTGTTTTATATATAGTAATAAGGAATTTGAGATATTTTAGCTAATTGGTTTTAATAAGATTGTCAGTAAGTACAATAAGGATGAAAGTTTACAGATTTTTTATAAAATTTCTAATTGTATTGGCTCTGTCACTACACATATGCCGAGGAACTTATCGAACTTATCGAAGCTGATTTGAAGTTAATGCTTGAGGACATCAGCATTTGTATTAGAATTTGACAAACTAATCGATTGGCATGAGTTGTTAGGAATATAAAACATACTAGGAAATGTTTTATATGCTACGAAATCAGAGATTTATTCACTTAGTGTAGGAATGGGTGATGCCTGACTTCCCGCTACTGTTTTGGTATGCCTTACATTTGTTTTTTCTCCCAATTGATGTAAAGAATGCCCAAGGTTGGGCTTAAATTGAAACAATTAGATTTCTGTCTACATGATATTCATTCTGAGTAGTTTCCAGGTGCAAAGCTCTCTAATAATAAATGATTTCCCACTGCCCTCTTCACCAAAGATAAGGCCAAAAGGCCTACCCATATCAGTTCTAAATTCCTAGGCTACAAAATAACAGTAGACCTGTTATGCATCGTGAGGCGCTTCAGCATTCTGCTGCTTAAATCTGACATCCCTCTATTGTCAAAAGATCTATTTTTAGATTGATAGTCTGTGAACATGGAATGTTTAATTACAGTAAAGGGGAAAGCATGAATGATGGAGCAGGGTGCTACTTTCAAGCACTGTTCCAATGGCAAAAAAGGTCCCTTGATTCTCAGGGTGATTCTTAAAAAATTAATAGCAATAAACATTCTTGAGTTTGAATTCCATATTGGCATGTGACGCTAAGTCTATAAACAATTTTTAAATACAACATAACTCAGTGCCACCATTGTTAAAAGTTCCTAGGTGTTTATTGCACTATTATAAGCAAGAAATTAAATTTAAAAATTAAGTGCATCCTTGGTTACTTGCACAATATGCTAACCCACAATGACTAAATTCACCAGTTTTCTGAGTTTGTGCAACACAGTCCTGAACAAATAATTTGGACTAAGATTGCATAAGCTGTTAAAATAAAATGGTTAGTTAGCACAATACTTTGTGCAAATAAAGTCAGTGGATAGAAAGCAAAACTAAGCTTAATTCTGTGGTGGCTTTAAAACATTTTTATCATCTTGTGCAGTGGTGGGATTCAAATAATTTAACAACCGGTTCTCTGCTCTAGTGATTTCTTCCAACGAGTTCACCAAACTGCTTAGAAAGTTAACAACCGGTTCTCCTGAAGTGGTGTCAACTGGCTGAATCCCACCACTGATCTTGTGTAAGTGAATGGTTCACATTTCATTCTCAGGAAAATGCTGCATTTAAATTTAGAGATTTATTTATTTATTTGATTTGTGTGCTTCCCATTTGGTGTACAGGTAGCTATGGGTGGCTTACAAGCATTAAAAACCAGTAGAAATCCTGATTTTATTATGGAAATGCACTGCATTCAATTAGCTTTCAAACAAGCATAATGAGCTTTTTGCTAGTTCACAATAATGCTGACATGTAACCAGGTTTCTGATTATTTTATATCAGACAGGACAAAGTAAATATGAATATTTTCTTATACAGTTCACTATAAACACTTTTCAGGACTTAAACTTGCACCCTTATATGATGTTTATATTGAGAAAACATTTTTATTGATTATGTACATTACGTACTTGTCGTTTTTAGTGACTACATAGGTATTCTTCAGGATACCTTGTCCTTCAGATCTTCCAATGTTGCACCTATTGCCATTGTAACTGCTCCCATCTGCCTAATGGCTAGTCATCCTAGTCTCTTTCCTTACACCTTTTCCATAGAGCTAGGCCTTTGTATAATATGTCCCACGCATGATAACCTGAGTCCAATCATTTCTGCCTTGAATGAGAACTTTGGATTGATTTTGTTCATATTCTTAGCTATTTATGGTATTCTCCATTAATCTCATTCAAAAGGATCAATACTCTATTGTGCTTCTTCAAAGTTCAGTGTTCACTTCCATACAGTATCACAGGGAAAACCATTGCTTGCATGATTCTAATTTTTGTAAGTATAGGCAGATCCCAATATCTGAACACTTTTTCAAGACCTTCATGGCTGCTATACCAAATCTGTAATGTATTTTCTTGACTGTATTTCGTGACTGTTGGTTATTTAATATTGATAGTTGTTCCTAAAAGAAAGAATCATATCGATCACTTCAATTTCTTCACTGTCAGTTCTAAGGCTAAACCCGCTTGTCATTAGTTTGTCTTATTTATATTTAATCTTAATCCCATTCTAGAATTCTAGAAATTCAGATCATCTGCTTTTTTAGTTCTGTTACTGAATGTGGCTGATCTGGCTGTATGGCTGAACTGTATGATAGTTATGTTGATCTGTTGTTGTCTTTTTCTTGGCTACTGATGTCAGTGTCATTTTTATTATATTTTGTATGGTCTTTTTGACTGTTGTTAGCCATTCAGTGTAATGAATTTGAAGTGGGTAGTCATACAAGTTGAATAAATACATAACATTGTCAATTTTATTTCTGTGTGCTCCATTTCATGCATGTAGACATTATTTTGGTTGTTGGAAGTCTGTATTGTCTATTATTGATTAATAGTTAAGTAATATACAGTACTTCCTTTGATCTAGTGGTCCTTGCAATTATGAAGAAACTAGCAAGCATAAAAGGCCACATTTATAAGAAAAGCAGCACAACTACTCTATGGTTATAGCATTAGGGAGAATGTGTCCTGTAAGGATTAAACAAAGTCCTGAAGTTCCTTTTTGGTTATTATTATTCTCTGTTCTAGACAAATAGTGACTACAATTCTACTTTTATTTCAAAGTTTTTATTTGCTTACTTCAAATTAGCAGCCAACCTACATGCTATCCATTCTGATACTGCACTCAAGTTTGACTCTTGGATATACAAAAAGGCCACAAGGGAGTGAAAGTTAGAATTTCTACTTTAGCAATGACATATTCTCACAATTCTTTTTATATGTTTGGTGTTCTTTTCTGTTTTAGTCCTGTAAACAGAAAATCAATGGCATATGCATCAGTGTACTATGTACAATTTGCACATGTATCATTCATAGAGGCTATTCTTGGAATGTTCTTCATGGTTTAATATTATAGGCCTTTTATTAATGGATATATATGAGCACACACATATGTATACACACAGAGATGGCATCTTATTTAACTTCTGGAGACACAGTAGATAGGAGATAAATGTGCATCTCATTAACTTTTAATTTTGTTAATACTGTTCTGTGAAAAGGTCCCAATCAGAGTTTCTGATTTCTTGCATAACTTTGCCATTGAATGTTATCAGACCTTCATATAGATTTTACTAGTATCAAAAGGGAGTCTAAATAGATAATACTAAGATTTTGGTGCTGCTTTCATTTATTTCATAAAGTTATCCTAAACTGAAAGGAAAAAATATAGAACTGTACCTCCAGTGTATATTATGCCTTCATCAATTTTCACAACTGCAAGGTCAAAGTAGGTTTCATTAATTTTTGTGTCCTAAATGATTCCCTGCTCTTACAACATTCACCCACTGGCATCCTGCTTAAATTATGCAAGAAAAGGAGGCAGTGACAGCTGATGACAGCTGCTCTTTCTGAACCAGCTCCTTCACTAGTCTTATTATAGAGGCTTATAATTTTTAGATAAGTACATTACAGAATTATTAACAAGAAGACCCGAAATATGCAAAGCTATTCTAGTGAGTTCATTTTTTAAATTCTCAATTTCTATGGTTTTTTTTTTTAAATTGACATTGATATTGAGATCAACCATGGTACAGTGATTAAAATGTTAAGCTTAAACTGTCAGGCAGCTGCAGAAAGATGTTTTCATTGGTTTAGCAACATAAGGGGAAGTATTAGAAAAAGAAGAAGAAATGCCAATTCCAATTGCCATCCCCTTTTTGCTTATTTAATATTTTAAACCACATGTCAACATAAACATATGCTGAATTATTTTGGAATGAAGGCAGATATTTCATAGCAAGCCTCCTCCATATGAGAAATAAGGGGCCAATAAGAGAACTAGGGTGGTGTAACAGTTAAGATGTTAAACCAGGGATGGGAAAAGCCAGAATGTATTTGCCCCATTCCCATCCAGACACAAGACCAACTGATGAATTTGGGCCACCCACTGGTTCTCAGCCCAGCCTTCCACCCAGAATTGTTTTACAGAATAAAAAAGAGGGAGGAATCCTCTTTATACTGCCCCTGAAAGAAAGACAAGGTATAAATGAATCTATTTCTTCTTTCCAGAATTGTGTATGTGTGTGCACGTGTGTGTGTTTGTGACTCTCTCTCTCTCTCTCTCTGCGTGTGTGTGTGTGTGTGAAAGAGACAGAGAGAGAGTTGTATTTTGAAAACCATGTTTTCTTGTACTGCATACTAAAAACTTCTTCCCTCTTCCCCCCTTTCTATTGATCAAGAGTGATTTGCAACATTTAATAGAAGAAAGCAAACAAAAAACAGTTTTAAGCAAATGAATACAATAATATACTAACAGCTAGCAAAACAAATCCCAAATTCAACCACCCTAATCCTTGATCTGATTATTCAGAAGTAGGCCTCATGAATTTCAGTGGGGGGGGGGCTTTGGGTACAGCTCCCTCATATCAGAGCCTTGCATTGGACTCCAGGGATTACAAATCTCACACACACCTCTTAAAAACAAAAATATCAACAACTTACAAAAGTGAGTAGAGAAGAATCTAGAAATGTCATACAATCAAGACTTGGACAGAAATAGAAAATTAAAAAATAAATCCTAAAATCTGTGTTTACACCCTTTTCCTACTTTCATTCTAAAGGAAGGAAGGAAGGAAGACAAGTTGTCTGAGGTAATAAGATTAGTAAGATTTGTGGAGAGGCAGGCCCTCAAAATTAGCCTGTGATGAAAGAAGGCCCAACCAATCTGGCAAGGTCCAATATTTTCTGGAATTACTGCTGCCTTGTGCAAACTGTGAATTCCTCACCATTTGCTCATCATATTAAGCCCCCTAAAATTCCTTGGTCCTAGTTATTTGTAGCCCTTCCTGTTATTAATAGCTTCCTTTCCTAATGCTTTTGGAGGCATTATTGAGGAAAGGCCCTGCACCTCTGATATCTTTTTTGGTTTATGTGCAGTCATATACTTTTAAAAGATTAATCCAGAGGAGACAGAGGATAATGAGCAAAACTCATTATCCCAGTTTTGCTTTGGAGGTGGGCAAGAAAAAAGATAGTTAAAGCAATTCACTTCCTCCAGGGTGCATGTGAAATTGCATCTATTCTTTGCTGAATACAGATCCCAAAGATTGCCACTTTACTATGGTACACTTGCAAAAATTGGTATGTGCTTAAATTAGGATTAGAGAAAGAATGACAAGATTACATGAGGCCAATCTAAGGAAATAGGACATATATATTCACACATGTTAAACATACACCCACACACTCCGTCAATTACTTCTCCCATATGACATGGGACATGGGAAATCCTCCATTTTCCTAACATTCACTGTAATAATTCTTATCTAGAGAAGTCAGCAAATTCACTTTTTTAAAAATTTTGTTTTCAAAAAAGCATATTCTGTATAAAAGGGCCAATATGGGGGGAAGAGTCGTATTTTATTTATGTACATTCCCCTTCCATATTGGCCCTTACATACAGAATATGCTACTTTGAAAACAAATTTAAAAACAGAAGTGACTTTGTTCTTTCTGTTGCTTCAGCATATGATCTCATTCAACATGCGGTTTCTCTTATACATTTTCATTATCAGCTGACTTGCATGAGGAAAACAAAGTCATGATTGTAAGATACTTGTGGTGATATTTAGCTTGTGGGTGTGACATTAATTTATGCCTTATACTGTGGTGAATGCTTGGAAGAAATAAGCTCTTCAGAAGGCTTATTTACCAGAAGGTAAGCACTGCTGCTCTATTTCATTGGAATAATCAATGATAGAAGATATTTTCTTTCATTATTAGGGCCTATTAAGTTAATTCTACCATATAGTTTTGAGACCAATTTGTGGTATATAGTCTCAGATCCCATAACTCATCAGAAGCTGTAACATCTGGAAATATCCATTTTATTCTAAAAACAATGAAAAATAAAAATAAATGCATGTATTTTTCTAAAAGAGCCTCATTCCACAGTTCTTTTTCTGGCAAATGATATGTAAGTGACAAAAATATGGAAATCGGGAGTTTTAATATTTTAATAACATGTTATTTTCAAAGCATGTATTTGAATAATCCTAATGAGCTGTCATGCTATCTTGTTTGAGACAGTAAAATATAATTCTATACTTATTGGAAATTTCTAGAGGCAAGAGGTTGGTTAGTATGTGGTTCATTTTATAGCAGAAATGAACCACGTACCAACAGAAACAGAAATTGTAAATTATAAAACAGTTTCTTACACCAAACTTTGATGTCCTCTAAAGTTCATGCTTCTTTAGATTAAATATATTAGACTTTTAGAAATGTTTGTAAAACTGTTTATTTCTTCTGGTTTTCACAGTCTGGTTAATACTGAAAAAATCACTGAATTTTTTTAAGTGCTCCTATCTGTCAGATGTGATAACTTTTATAAATGGCAGTGAGACTAAATGCCTGGTTTTATTTGCCAGTTGCTAAGCGCCCAAATGTGAACTGGGAGAGGGGATTACAGCCATCAGAAATGTGGAACCAGGTCATAAGTCCTGGAGAAGGGGAGTCCATCATAACTGAATGGTCACACATACAACAAACATTTTTTAAAAATAATACAGAAATTATAACTGCATGAGAATTGTGAGCGGTAGACAGTTGGTTCAGAAGATATTCCAGAAGAATAAAATTTATATGGGTAGTCTTCAATTTACAACCACAATTTATTTATTTATTTATTTATTTATTAGACTTATATGCCGCCCCATCTCCGAAGACTCGGGGCGGCTCACAATCAAAACATATAGTACAGTAGTTATTTAAAAGAATTAAATAATTTAAGCCCGATCTACCAAATTAGGTGAATTAAAATTATCCCATGGCCCAGGTGAGGTAATCACAGCCGATTTGGTCAAACACCAGGTGTTTTAGTCGCGGCGGAAGGTGGCGGAGGTCAGGGGCCAGACGGAGGTCCAGAGGCAGTGCATTCCATAGGTCAGGGACCGCTACAGAATAGGCTCGTCCGCCGGGGACCGCCAGCCGACATTGACTTGTCGACGGGACCCCGAGGAGTCCTTGCCTATGTGTCCGCACGGGACGGGTGGCGCCGACATCGGCAGGAGCCGCTCCCTTAAATATTGTGGACCCATGTTGTGTAGGACTTTGAATGTTAAAGTCAGAACCTTGAATCTCACCTGGAGCGCAACCGGCAACCAATGTAGCCGGCCAGGAGGGGGGGTAATATGGGAGAATCGGTAACTCCCATCACCACCAGCGGCCGCTTCTGCACCAGCTGCAACCTCCGGATGGTATGCAAGGGCAGTCCTAATATAGAGGCATTGCAGTAGTCGAGTCGTGAGGTGACAAGGGCATGATGACTGTACGCAGGCATCCCGGTCCAGAAACACGCAAGCTGGCGAACCAGCCGGACCTGGGCAAAGGCCCCCTGGCGACGGCCCCCACCCTGATCCTCTAGCTGGAGCCGGTGTATCCAGGAGGACCCCCAGGTTCCGCCCCTATCCACAGGGGCAGCACACTCCCCTATGGTCAACGATGGACATTCCTGACTGGTCCGAGATGCCTGTATGTACAGCCACTCAGTCTTGGCTGGGTTGAGCACGAAGCATGTTTCCCGTCCATCCAGGTCCGTACCGCTTCCCAGACAGCGAGTCATCACGGAGAGGGCATCACTGATCTGGCCTGGGGGGAGATGTATAGCTGAGTATCATCACATACTGATGGTATCTTACCCCCAAACCACGGATGATCTCACCCAGGGTTTCATGTAGATATTGAATAAGAGGGGGAGAGGACTGACCCCTGAGGACCCCACAGGTGAGTACCCTGGGGTCGACCTCTGCCCCCCCGTCCACACCGATGCGACCGCCCCGTGAGGTAGGAGGAGAACCACCGCAGTACAGTGCCCCCACTCCCAAGCCCCCGAGGCGTCGCAAAAGGATACCATGGTCGATGGTATCGAAAGCCGCTGAGAGGTCTAATAGGACCAGGACAGAGAAAATCCCCTGTCCCGGGCCCTCCAGAGATCATCCATCAGTGCGACCAATGCCGTCTCTGTGCTGAAACCAGGCCCGAAGCCGCTTGGTACGGATCTAGGTAGTCCACTTCATCCAGGAAAAGTGGGAACTGCTGAGCCACCACACTCCACCACAACCTTCGCTAAAAATGAAGGTTGGAGACTGACGAAAGTTGTCTAACACGGTCGAGTCCAGGGCAGGCTTCTTCAGGAGGGGCCTCACCACCGCCTCTTTCAGTGCGGCGGGAAGGACACCCTCTCTTAATGAAGCGTTGACCACTGCTCGGAACCAACCTGCAGGTGACCTCCCTGGTGGTATAAGCCAACCAAGAAGGGCACGGTCCAACAAACATGTGGTGGAACTCAGGCCGCATAATCCTGTCCATTTCATCCTCTGAACAGGATCGAACTCAGTCCATACGTATCAGCCAGACTGTTTGCACCACGATCCTCAACCACTGCAAGGTGGAGCAAACCCCCCCGAATCCGTGAAATTTTATCCAACAGATATTGACCAAAATTCCTCAGCTCTTCCCGGAGAGGTCCACCACCTCCCCCGGATATAGGAGGGAGCGGGTGGCCCTAAACAGGGCGGCTGGGCTGTTATCTGCGGACGCTATGAGGGTGGAGAGATAGAACCTTCTGCCTCCCTCATAGCTACCAGGTAAGTCCTAATATGGGCTCTTAACTGGATTCGATCAGATTGGGAGGCGGGTGGCCCTCCACTGCTCTCTAAACCCCTCCGACTCGCTTCTCTCTCGGAGTTCCTCTGTATACCAGGGGCCACCCGGGACCACGGCGCCTGAGGGGACGCATGGGGGACAACTCTGTCAGGGCAGCCCCAGCATCCTGTTGCCAGCGTGCCGCTAGGTCCTCGGCAGAGTTGTGGGCAAGGGAAGTGGGAAAAGACCCCATTCCGCCTGGAACCTCTCAGGGTCCATCAGGCGTCTGGGGCGTAAACCATCTCATGGTTCCTCCTCCAGCGTGGTAGCGGCCTGTTGAAGACCCCGAAGGTAGATAGTGATCAGACCATGGGAACGGGCATGGGAGTACGAGTTTAGCCTGCCCTATATCACTCCGCCACCGTTCCGAGACAAAAAACTAGGTCAGGTGTTCCCCCCTCATGAGTTGGGCCCTGAACCAACTGGGTCAGGCCCATGGCCCCATGGAGGCCATGAACTCCTGGACCACACCAGACGCCCCCCCCCAGGGAAGGCAGGTTAAAATCCCCCAGGACCAAAGCCCTGGGAGTCCACCGCCACCCCCCGAGAGGGCGTCAGAAGCCCAGGCAGGGCTGCTGCTACACAGCTGGGGGAAAGGTATGTCAGCAGCAGCCCACCCCCCATTAGGCCCCCACCTCAGAGGAGATCTCACCACCGCCTATCTCAGGAACGCTACCTCCCTTGGAATCAAGGTCTCCCGATAATACGGCCCTCTCCACCACCCTCCCCTGGGCTCGAGAGCGGTGCAAAATCCGAAAACCTGGGCGGCAATAAGTCAACAGAGGGACCCCTCCCTCTGGCCCCAACCAGTCTCGGTGATACAGCCAAGTCCGCAGGCCTCCTCCTCGATCAGCTCACGGAGGAGGAGGATTTTTAGCCACGGACCTGGCATTAAAATACCCCGTCTGAGCCCCAGAGGCCCAGTTCCCGTGCCCCCAAGGAGGAGGTCATAGGGTCGGAGCGCCGCCACCTTCTCGAGATAGCGCGTGCCTGCGTCCCAAAACATAATTTGGCCCCATGCCTCCTCGTCTCCTGCCAATCCCAGCCACCCTAGGGATTGCGGTCCCCGACCTGCACCCCGGTCCCCATCAGCCCCCAGCCCCCGCCTTTGAGCTCAAAATTTATGTTGCTAAGTGAAAAATGTATTAAGTGAGTTTTGCCCCCATTTTGCACATTTTCTTGTCACATTTGTTAAGTGAATCACTGCAGTTGTGAAATTAATAACACATTTGTTAAGTGAATCTGGTTTCCCCATTGATTTTGCTTGTCAGAAGGTTGCAAAAGGTGATCACATGATCCCACGACACTGCAACCGTCATAAATGTGAGTCAGTTGTAAAGCATTCGAATATAAATCATGTGACCATGGGGATGTTGCAATAGTCATATGTGTAAAATGATCAGAAGACACTTTTTTTCAGTGTGGTTGTAACTTTGAATGGTCACTAGATGAACTGTTATAAGTCAAGGACTACCTGTATCAGCTTCAGGAAGGCCAGAAACTAGGGGTGCAATTTAATATTTACAGGGAGGTTATTCTTCAGAATCAGCACTATGATTACAAATCAGTGCTTTCTGGCGTCAATTCCACCATCTTGTGGACCTAAAAGGGTATCTCCAGGGGTTTAAGAGAGGAGAATATCCTCAGATGGGCTAACTCTGATTGGAGAGGCAATCCTGTCGATACTTTGGTGTCAAGTCATATGTGACTTTTTCTTAAATCAATACTAGCATTTTGAATTGTACCAAAAAACTAATAATGACTAATGAAGAGCCAACAAAACAGGGCTAATATGATCACAGTAAAGAGTGCTAGTCAAATGCAGCTACTGATTTTAAACCAACTGCAGTTTCTAGTCTTCAAAAGTAGCTACAAATCAAGTGACTTATGAAAGTCTGCACGAGTCATTGGTCCTCTTACTCCAGGAAAGGGTACAACTGGCACATCAGCCCAAATTTAGCAAATGCCCTTCTAGCCATGGCACCCATCTGTCAATAGCCGTGACTCCAGGTGAGACTCCAGAACCAATAGACTCGCTCTTTCAGTGCCATCTTGTCAAGAAACAATACCAGAACCCATAAACAACTCTGATGTGAAACAGCAACTCCATCTTACTTAGCTTCAAGTTCAGCATATATTGTCCCATTCAGATCCTTCCAGCAATATCTCTTCTTGGCCCTTAGGATGCCAATATGAAACAATATGCATTGAACTGCATTGGTTACCGGTTGCCCTCCGGGTGAGATTCAAGGTGCTGGTAATTGCCTATAAAGCTCTACATGGCTTAGGGCCGGGATATTTGTGGGACCATCTACTGCCGGCAGCGATTTCCCAGCACCCGGTGCGCTCCCACAGACAGGGCCTCCTTAGGGTGCCGTCGGCCAGACAGTGTCGGCTGGCGGCCCCCAGGGGGAGAGCCTTCTCTGTGGGAGTGCCCACCCTGTGGAACCAGTTACCCTTGGAGCTGCGGTTGGCCCCTGACCTTCGATCCTTCCATCGTGACCTGAAGACATGGCTCTTCCAGCAGGCCGACCTGGATTGACGGGTGGGGGTTTATTGGCTTTTATTGGTTTTATTGTTTGTTGTGGGTTTTAAATTATTGTTGGGATTTAATATTTTTAATAATTTTAATTTTTGTATTCTATGTCTTCTTATAGTTGTGAGCCGCCCTGAGTCCTTCAGGAGATAGGGCGGCATATAAATCCCATCATAAATAAATAAATAAATAAATAAATAAATAAATAAATAAATAAATAAATAAATAAATAAAATATCTGTTCTTGGCAACTAGGGTACCAATATGAATCATAACATTTTGATGGCATTGCGTTCTATACCCTGGGTTAATGCATTGGAGGACTTTATATAGATGAACGTAGGTGAATGTCATATGAAAGTGGCTGCTAGACTAATCCCTTCTGCCCTATTACTGACTGGAACTGCCCTTTAAAGTAGGAGCAGAATCACTACTAAACAATACTTCCAAACTCCACCCCCCGACCCCCAATGTGTAGTTCAGAAGGAAAGCATGATTGATTGAATAGATATTGCCAAGAGATTTTATAAGACTAAGAGGGGTGCATTATCCCTATCAAAGTCTGGACACAGGTCATCTATGGGAATGAGCAGTGCTGTCTCTATCACATGCCTGGCACCAAACTTCACCAAAAAGAATCCAGATACATTGCTTCCTTTATAGTACTGGTTAATTAAATCTCTATCACATGCTCAATAACTTTCCCCCAAAAGAGAAAACTCAATACAAAACAGGGTCAGACATTGCTGGATATGGTGGCAACCTCTTGAAAAGGAAAAATATCATCTCCTTTAAAACTATTGATATCCAATCCCATGAAGAGAGGCATTAATTACCTAATTGCAAACTGCCAAATTGTTAAGAAACTTCTCGAGCACTTCAAGAAACCCTCTAAATCAATCTCGTACTAGGAGTGGACTTTTCTAATGGGTCCCACAGACCTTTGGAAGTCTCAGGCAGCAGTTAATCTTAGCTGCACCTAGAAATTAACTAACCATAGGAATGGGCTAGATGTAATTCCATCCATATTCAGATCATAGCATAATTGCTTTGAGGTAAAGCCAGGCCAAAGGCATGACTATCTGCATGTAGGTCAAATATCACTGTGGATAAACCCATAGTTGCTATCAAAGCCATGAATTTTCTGGATCTGACCTCCAGGAAATGGAGATTATACATCTACAATCAAATCATGGATGAGCATGGTGTTATTAGAGACAGAATTCCAGCAGGAAGCTAAGCCAAGGTCCCTAATGATCAGGCCAGCAGGATTGGGACCACCAGACCAATTTGATTGCACCAAATTGCTGGTTTTCCTACCCTTGGAATGGCCAAGTCAGATAGGTTCTACAAGTTCATCTAAATGCTTGGCCTCCAACTGACCTCCCCTGGCAATGCTCCTTTGTCCCTAAGCATATTGTGGCTGTCTTCCCGTTGCTATCACAGATGAACTTCAGACTGATGCACTCTCAACTCTTCTTTCATAGACCCTGGATTGCAGCAATAAGTTCTCCACAATCCAGATCTTCTGACTGAATCCACAACCACTGTGGGCTCAACAACACAGACTCACAAGGATCTCTTCTCTGTTATTGTACTATATATCTACCAAATTTAAAACTACATCCACGCTCAAGGTAGGTCAACTTTAGGTTTGGCTTTCCTTTCCAGCTGCTACAATTTCACTGTTATACTTTTATCTTCTGTCATCTTCTCAGCACATTCTGCTTTTCTTCCTTTATCATTGTCTCTATTCTATCAAACTTTTCTGTTTGCTTTGCTCTCAATTTTTTTCACTACCTTAATTTGGTCATCCCAAACTCCATATCTACAATTTACTCAAAAATGTATTCGTTGGACAGATAGAATAAAGAAAAACCTTTCAGCCCTAGTTATATTCTTTTCATTAATGCACCTAGAATCATCTTCAATGTTATATAAATTACAGACTAGTAACTCTGGGTTTTGGGCTCACCACATTCTTAAGGTGGGAGGAGTGGTTAGATACTGAAGATGGTTTTGGCTAGGTGACTTTCCTTCCTGTGAGAACACAAGTTGTCCCTGCCGAGACCTGTAGGTAGAGATTGATGACACCAGGCAACATTGATTTATTTCTATTGGGGAATGTGACTTTTGGGGGTCGTTTCTAAATTACAATATTATGTGGTGTAATTCCAGTTTGTGTCAGATCTGGAATTACAACAGACATTGCCAAATTGATGCTTACTTAAATAAAAGAAATTTGTTTTGGAAGATGGACTTTGAACTAACATTACTTTGGCACTCATTGATAAGTGATTTAACCTTGCCCCAACCATGCAGAATTTAAGAATAAAGTCAGCTCTCAGGTAATATTCAGAGTACTGGGATCAGAATTCAATTCCATTGGTATGTGAAGCGCACAGGAATATTGTCCTGCTACCCCAAGGTAGACAGGTAGATGAATGACGCATTAAAACAATTAGCTCTATACTTATATCAGTGTTAGAAAATCCATCACACCATTAAACATATCTCGAACCTCTTCATACTTGGAAATGAAATTGCAAGAATGTATATTGTCATTAACTATTACTAGCAAAACAATTTAAGAGTAGAAAAAATTAAAAAGTGTCATAACCATTTCCACAGGTACACTCTGGGTGAAACTTAGCTCAATACCAGTCATTGTGAGACGGATCTTTGAGTCTTAGTGGACAATCACTTAAAGAGGAGCCAACAGTGTGCTGCAGTGCAGCAGACAAAAAAGCCAGTGCAACCCTAGGCCGCATTAATAGAGGGATAGAATCAAGATCACATAAGTATTAGTACCACTTTACAAAGCCTTAGTAAGACCACACCTGGAATACAATATAAAAAAGATACTGAGATACTCAAAAGAGTGTGGAGAAGAGCAACAAACATGATTAGCGGGCTGGAGACTAAAATTTATGAAGAATGGTTGCAGGAATTGGGTATGTCTAGTCTAGTGAAAAGAAGGACTAGGGGAGACAAGATAGGCAGGACAGGAAACAATGGATGGAAAATAACCAAGGAGAGAAACAACCTAGAACTAAGGAGAAATTTCCTAGCAGCGAAAACAATTAACTAGTGGAATGCCTTGCCCTCAGAAGTTGTAGGGGTCCTGTCGCTGGAGGCTTTTAAGAAGAGACTGGACAGCCACTTGTCTGAAATGGTATAGGGTCTTCTGCTCAAGCAGGAGGCTGGACTAGAAGATCTCCAAGGTTGTTTCCAACTCAAGTTATGCAGACTCTTCTACCTTCTAATAGAACAGTATGCGATTGGAAATGCCAATTTGTAAATACTTTAATGTTAATAGATATCATAAATAAAGCCAAATCTTTATCAGAACTTATCAATTAACTTATTTAATTCTTTTGCTAGGTTCAAGATGGATGGGACCTGTGTCATGTGGGGAATCTTTTGGCTGATTATACTCTTCTTTATTGGATGGCCAATTAGCATATTTTTGGGAGGACTGTATGGATTCTTCTCTCCTTTGATCACTCTGATAGGTCTGGATGACTTTGGTGATCTTTTGTTGAAGGGGGTAAATTTAGGCAAAGAATGTGCTATGAATGTGCGAACAGGAAAGCCCCTCTTTTAACAATAAACCCTAGCACAAATCAGGAAAGAAAGATCCATTCTGTGATTCTTAATGGATTTTGAAAGTATTTGTGTACATTTCTGTTTATAGTAAAATGATGTTTAGGCTTTAAATAATACGTTATTGATATTTTACAGTATTGTAAAGAAATATAGTGTCATTTTATTTGTAAGGTGTAGAAAACCTGGGGAGATCTAAATAAGAACTTCAAATATTTGTCAGATCTGGTTTGAATAGAACACCATGTTTGCAGCACTGAAAACCCATGTATTAATACCTTTCCTTAGATACAGTGATGAAACCTGCATTCCTCTTAGGAGGAAAGTTGGAAGTTGGCTTTTGGCTTCTTACTCTGCCTTATAGATTATCAAAAGTTCAAAGTCTAATTGTTTATTACCTTCATTTCCAAACACAGTCAATGTATACATTTGTATTATTTCACTAATGTTCATTATATTTAAATATTATATAAATATATGCATGGAAGTTATTTTTAATGATTTATAGATATGTTATCGCTTATGATAAATAAAACATTACTGGAAGTTTCCACATGGTTTTTTTTTACATTTTTGTTATGTATTTTTCTCCTAATATAAGAAATTCCTGAATTTTGCTGTTACTTTTCTGAAACACAATTATAAATATTATGATGATCTTAAAACTAGAACCTACTTTATATAATAGTAAAGTATTTTTACTGTCATTTATCTGATATTTTAATAGAGTTCTACATTCTCTATTCCCTAATATGTATGTAAGTAATCATTGGTACAGTTTCAAACAATAGGAAAGTGTCATTGTCAGGTTGAAAATAGAAATTATCTCAGTTTCCTCATTAGGCTATATCAATGATGGTTAATCTTTTTGGCACCAAGTGCCCAAAGCACGCACACACATGTGCATCCCCAAAATGCAATGCATGTACGTCCCCTGTGCATGCATGCGCCCCCCACGGATGCATCCTGCACCTGTGCATGCATGGCAGAGCCAAAGACCAGCTGGCTGGTGGGAGGTGCGCGAGCATGCGTGGCAAAGCCGAGCTGGGGCAACGGCTCGTGTGCCCACAGAGAGGGCTCTGCGTGCCACCTCTTGCACGTGTGCCATAGGTTCCCCATCACAGGACTATACGTTCCAGAAACCGAACAGAACAATGCCTCCATATTGATTCTTTTGAGTGTGTGTGTGTGTGTGTATTATATAATACCAGTACCCTATTGTATCATTATGCCTCCTCCTGAAATGTTTAGCTATAAACTATTATTATACAGATCTGTTTGTGTGTTTCGAGGTATTAGTGGCAGAGGAGTATTGCTTGATTCTTAATAACAATCATATTATTTGGCTGTTTAGATAATATACCCTAGGATGTTTTCACGATAGCTACCCTTCACATGATCATTCCCCATGATGCTAGATGAACAAGAAGAAGAAAACAACTCCCATTCTGGGCGGTACCAACTATAAGAGAGATGTTCTCTCTATTTCAGAAGCATATTGTTCACTAGGGAATTTGGTTTATGGTTAAGGCACCAGGTTAGAGACCAGGAGACTTTAAGTTCTAGTCAACTGAGCTTAAGTCACTTTCTTTCAGCCCAACTCACTTCACAGGGTTGTTATTGTGGGCAAAATAGGAGGAGGAAGGAATATTTAAGTATGTTTGCCACCTTGAATTATTTATTTAAAAAATAAACATGGGAAAGAAAGGAAGGAAGGAAGGAAGGAAGGAAGGAAGGAAGGAAGAAAGGAAGGAAGGAAGAAAGGAAGAGAAAGAAAGAAAGAGAAAGAAAGTCTCTGCCTTGGTTGATATATATTTATCTATATGACAACTCACTCACAGTAGGGGAAAGAGCTCGAGGTAAAAAAATTATCTCCTTTCTATTCCTATCACTTTTCACAAATGAGATAGGGCTGTTACAGGAGAAAACTTACTCCAAGCTTTCTAGAGATCATAATTTCTCTTCTAAGTGCTATTTGACTATTTGCATGCAGCATATTCACTTCTTTTGTTAACTAAGTTGCAATGTAGGTTTCTCTCAGTATTTCAGTAAGCTTGAAACTATTAAAGTTATGGTACAGCCAGAAAAAATACATATATATATGTGTGTGTGTGTGTGTGTGTGTGTGTTCTTTTAGTAATTAACAATTATGAAGCAAAAATGTTAAGGAAATTTAAAATGAAAAGAATGTAAATTCTTATGAGATTTGTTATATATATTGGCAGATTGACATTTTATTTATTTATTTAATGTGGATTGACATTTTATTTATTTAATGTGAATTTTCATTATAAAATGATTCAGATGCTAATAAAAAAGACCACTTAAAATTTAAAATGATCATAGAGTAAGAATCAATGCAGCCACTGCTTTTCAAATATCTCTAGTGCTGATAAGAATAAATAAAAAGGGAGATACAAGCAAATGAACAGGCATTATAAAAATGTGTTGGCAGTAAACAAAGCACATGTCTCAAACCGTAATTCATCTGAGATGATATTAAAAGATGGAAAATACAAACATATAACTGAACAACTTGATGACTTGATGATTAAGCACAAAAACAGGTTAAAATGTTGCTTCAACATCACAGATTAAAATTAATTTTTAAAGAAGTTATATAAACCATATCTGATTCTGTTTATAATAAATGGCATCCAATGTTTCTGCTCTTTGTGTTCTGAAGAAAAAGGAAGGAATTGCAATTTAAAGGTACCAACATGGTCTTGTCAAAATCACCAGAATTGGAATCTCCAATAATGTTTCATCAGTGCATTCATGTCCTTACAAATGTTAAAATGAAACCAACAAATCTGAAATTAAATTTGATCCATCAAAAAAAATTGTACTTACAATATATTGGACTCTCCAAAGAATCTATTAGGAAAAAAATGGACATCAGGTTTTCTAAGTTCAGAATATAAAAGAAACGAGGGTTATTTGACCCAAATGATAAGGTCTTTGATAATGTGATATATTTTGAGGCTACTGTATTAATATTTATTTATAACTAAAATTATATGCTGCTTGACTCCTAACAACTCTGGGAAGCTCACAACAACAAGTATATTTATAGGCAAATTTTTAAATGTTAAAAATAATAAGATATTGAACTATATACCAAAGCTTTGGAATCTGACTGTTTATTAGAAATTATGGTTGTATTGAGTTTTGACAATGATTAGAATACCATAATGAATCATATTGAGAAATTGGAAATGTGATAGTATTCCAGATGTTAAAGTATTGCTGCCAAAAATGTACAATGTAGTGATTTTGCAAAAGGTTATAAATTCTATCACTACTTATGACTGATATTTTACAATAGCATTTTACAATAATTATAGTATTAATGCTATTAGTAAACCAGTAGCTGTTGATGTTTATAATATATAAGATTCTTTTTCTTATTTTTATTTTATTTCTCAGTTTGTTAGAATTGTTTCTTTCTTAGTTCTATTCTTTTCTTCAAGTGAAGAAAATAATTTACAATAGAGTTCTTGAATCATAAAATAGGGCAGTGTCTTTTCTAGTAGTAACTAGACTTTTCTAGTTACTATATTCAGTCTATACACAAAGTCCATATACCAGGGGTGTCAAATTCGATTTCACTGAGAGCCAATCAGGGTTGTGTTTGACCTCAGGGGGGCGGGGTGGCATGGTCAGGGTGGGCATGGCCAGCATGACATCACTTGTGTCGGCAGCGCCTGTGGTGGCCCAAGTGCTCTGCCAGTGAAAACAGGCTCCTGAGCTTCCTTTTTTTTGCTGCTATGGCCTCCTGCAACCCTCTGCCAGTGAAAACAGAGGGCTATGCACACCCTTTGCAAGCTCCATTTTTGCTAGCAGAGGCACTGCGGGCCAGTCCTTCGCTATTTGCAGGACGGTCCTGTGGACCAGATCTAAGTACCCATGGGCCAGATCCGGCTTGCTTGCCTCCCACTTGGAAGGTTGGGAGTTCACTCCTAGGTAGCAACAGATGTTTCTATGATGACCTGGGGCATGGCACAAAGGCAACACAGTCAAATAAGCAAGAAGAATCTCTTTATTATCTCCAACTTTGCCCCCAGGGTCTAGGTTTCCTTCGGCTGGAGAAAAACTCTCCCAGGAACAGCCTTTAACTGGAGAAAATTCAGTCCAAAGCAAAGTACATACAGACTCTAACTAAAAATCCAAACAAACCAAACTGCAGTAATTGACTTGATAGGGCAGGAGAAGGACTTTCAGACTTGAAAGCATGGCAAAACTCACAGTTGGGAAGATGCCAGGAACACAGATAAGCCATGACAATACCAGATAAATTCACGATTTGCTCTCAACAGCTTGCTGCGCGCAGCTTCCCTTTTTAAACACTGTGTTCCCAGCTGCAGCTAATGAAGGGAATTAGGGCCCTTTCCTCCCCCGTAAGCCATACAACTCACATTGCTCCCTTCTCCATTCCTCCCTGCGTGCCTTAGGATGAAGAGTGGGGTGGGCCTGGGTTTTCCTCTGAATTCCCTCTCGCTCTATTCCTCCCCTGCTCTGCCCAGTCGGACTTTGCCCTTCCCCAGTTTCTTCCACAGCCAACAGAGCCACACTCCCTGTCAGCTGTTCAGCCTCCCCCTCCAAATCAGATTCCTACAGGGGCATGACAGCTTATCAGGATGCAAAGAAAAAGATCTGCTGTGAACATCACATGGTGTCAGGAAAGGCATCTGGCCAGCTCCAGCTAGTCATCCTGACTCTACCCTGAATTAAGACATTACAAGGTCATAACAAGAGAAGTTTTTTTATAATTGTTATATAATAAATCAATAATTTATATTTTCAACAAGATAAATGATAAGAGATACTTAAATAACTGTAAAATATAGTTACCCATTCTTGAGAACTGCCCTAATAAGCCTGAACGAAGATGTAGAGTGGCATTCTATATAGTCTTTCAGATTTTCCTATGTATGACATCATACTGGTTACTTAGAAACAACAAAGCTGTCAATAGTCTTTAAGCATCAAACCATTTTTATCAGGAGATGCATGGATATTTTTTTAAACCCTTCCCTGCTGATGTCTTCAGACCACAGTGAACACCTGAAAATTATATTAGTTATTTTAACAGATAATTATAGGAATATAAATCTACAAGGTAAGTTATTTATTGTGGAGCATTTTAGAGATGGAAAGTATACTAAAGAAAATTGTAAGTGGATAGTGGGGCAGAGTTCTTTGCAAATCAATTGTACTTTTGTATTGAACAAAGGCTGCAACCACTGTCCACTAAATCCCATGAGATACATATCCCTATTAGTTCTGCTTTTGGGCTGCTCTAAACTCTTTGAATTTATAGCCTGAAATTTACTGTAATGCACATCTCAGAGAAGTCTGTACACTTCTAGATATAAGAGATATAAGTAAAATATATCTCTGAGGCATGGAAAGAGCATTATCCAATTTTTTCACTTGCACCTATAATGTCTTTTAGCATGACATGACAAATAAGACATCATTTATCATATTGTAAGCCACCCAGAGATAGATAGCAATGAGATGGCAGACATATACATTTAATTAATTAAATAAATGTTAAATATGTGTAACTTGTGAATGCAAATGTGCAATGTTGTTAATGATATCCCTTATGTTAAAAATGTGTATTAATATACCAGTGATCCACCTATTTTGGTGTAGTTTGAAAATTCAGATACTAATTTATTTCACTGGGAATTTGGCAGGCAATGATAAAGGGCCAAAATTTGAAGTATAGACTTTGTCATCATAATTTTTTTTATAGCAGCAGCCCCAAGGAGGTCCTACAGAGAAGATATTATTGAAGGTGTTTTGCTGTTTTGCTTTCATTTTCCTGCTAAGTATCTTATTTTTTCCAAGATATTAACAAGCTCTTTATACTACTCCATTTTTGTCTTCTCTTGCTTTCTCTTATAATCTCAGAATACATAGAAAATATCAGGCTGGGGGAGTTAAAGTAGATGAAATATTACTAATTAGATGTCTTTAAAAGTCAAAATATATTGCTTACTTACTTTTCAAATTTGTTTAATACTAACATTGTTTGTATTCTGCGATCACCAATAGTGCATTTAAGAGGAGTCTGTTTGGAAAACCATGTCTGAAGCTGATGAAGAAGAAGGAGGAGAGGAAGGCTATGAAGATGTAGGAGAAAAAGAACCAAAAAAAGCAGATACTGAGGCACTTCTGCCTCCACCTGAAAAAAAGGCAAGGTATAGGTTCTTCTTTTCTGTAAAAAATACATATTTGTTTTGCTCATTACATTTCCTAAAAGGAAAGAGGTGGCTGTTCATATAGCACAAACATGGAGAAAAACTAGTTTGTAGCTCTAAATTCCCATAAACTCCACAGACTCCTTCTGGAGGCTCTGCTTTTCTCCCAAAACTGGCACCATCCTAGAGGGACGAAATCATAATTTCCTAAGAGAATACAAATGAATATTCTTCTCTTTCTCTCTCCTCCACTTGAAACTGCTAGAGAAATGTGCTTAAAAATGCTTCTGATCACAATGTTTTTGTTTCTTTATAGTGTCACCACCGGAACCCTGAGCTGCTGCTGTTTGCTGTGGAGTTTGGTCTGGTTAATCATATTAGTGGCTTTTGCTTGGCCCTTGAGTGTGGCTATGGCAGCCCTTTATGGATTTGTGTCACCCATGATTTCGCTGATAGGACTGGATGATATCAGTGATTCTATGCTGCAAGCAGTACATGTGGGAAGAGAGTGTGCTAAAAACGTCAGAACTGGCAGGTCCATGGTCTGAAGAAGAAACCTCAGAGTCGCTCCCATCCCACCCATTTACAAGTGTCCCTGCTTTCCATGTTTTCATCACTATCATTGATTTCTGCATCTTCATTGCAACATTTATATTAAAAGGGACTTTATTTCAGTCTAAAAGAGTTTTCATGCTATTTTACCTGACTTAACCAGTTTGGTTTCCAGTGTACACATAAATTAAGAGTCAAGCAGGGGCCCCCATCTTGCTTCATGGCATCTCCCTTCTGAGATTTCCTCCAGCAGTTCTTCCGATATTTAGTGAGCTCTTGAAATTTCTGAAACAGCTTTGTCTAGATGTGCATTGTAGGTACGGTGATTTTGCAAATGTGAGATTGAGGCTGCAAGGCAAGGTCATACATGTCATCGAGCAAATTCAAGTAATTGTTGAGGCCTGATAATATTGTATACCAATATTTGATTGTATTTAAAATAAATTATTTTTCATTTGTATTTATTTTTGTTCTCCTTTCAATTTACTCCTTCCCCTGAAGATAACAAGTTTTTCTTTTTACTGTGTAAAATGTTAAATAATATAGATATGCGACTATCTGTCTTTTGTCCTTGTGAGCAGTATTTGTTTATGTGTATCCCACCTTTATTATTTTTTCAAATAAGTTATTTTACAAGTAACTCAACACATCTTCTTCCTCTTATTTTCCCCACAACAATTCTGTAAGCTGAGTTGGGCTGAGAGAGACTGGCCCAAGGTCACCCAGCTGGCTTTCATAGTTAATGTGGGACTAGAACTCACAATCTCCCAATTTCTAGCATGGTTTCTATTAGTCTCTTAGTTGCTATTACTGGAAAGATCAGTGATATGAAAAGTTTGGGGTAGGATCAGGAATGAATACTGCCTCTTTTTCCACAGTTTCTAAATTGGTCAAAATGAAACAAAGAAGCACATTCACACCCTGGAGAACTAGAATGGGACTAGTGTGGTGATGGACAGTTCCCCTTCAAGACCTCTGACTTTCTCCATAATTCCTTTAGCACTTCAGAAAACATAGTCACTAATTGACCGATGTAAGGAAAATGACCAGAGAGACTGCTGAAGAAAGCGGGAATGGGGAAGGGGTTATTCAAATTGTGCTCCTGGAGAATTAGTGGAGGTTTTGAAAATGCTGTGGAAAGCATCTGAGCACCTGACTCCAAAGAAAAAAAATCGATCACTGCTTATGCAGGCTCAGAGTACAGTTTGCAAGAACTTCGAAGATTACTTAGGAAAAAAAACCATGGGATTTTGCAGCCATAAATAGCCAGCAACTATGCTTTAAAATTTTGGAATGTGTAGGCTTCTGTAGGGATATGTCGAAGCTGTCTTGGGAAGGTTCAGGGTGAGATTACATAGTTTTAGTACAGATATGTTGGACATTTTGTTTTGCAACAAGATAAAGGCATACTTGCTGCCAGTGGCTGCTTGCAATATTTTCTTATTTAAAAAATAGAGGAAAACAAATAAATTCATGCTGGATTTTTTTTTAAAGTTCTATTGGTAGTACAAGTAGTTCTCAACATATGACCACAATAGAATATAATAGAATTCTTTATTGGCCAAGTGTGATTGGACACACACAAGGAATTTGTCTTGGTGCATGTGCTCTCAGTGTACATAAAAGAAAAGATATATTCTTCAAGAGTCAAGAATCATAAGGTACAACACTTAATGATAGTCATAGGGTACAATAAGCAATCACTTCATACTAGGAAACAGTCAAAAAAATCATTAGGATACAAGCAACAAAGTTACAGTCATACAGAGATGAACACAAAATTATGTTGCTAAGTGAGAAATTTGTTAAGTGAATTTTGCCCCATTTTATGACTTTTCTTGCCACATTTTGTTAAGTGAATCACAGCAGTTATTAAATTAGTAACACCATTGTTAAGTGAACCTGGCTTTTCCATTGATTTTGTTTGTCAGAAGGACACAAAGAGAGATCAGATTACCTTGGGACACTGCAACCATCATAAATATGAACCAGTTGTCAAGCATCTGAATGTAGATTGTATATCATGGGGATGCTACAAAGGTCATAAGTATGAAAAATGGTCATAAGTTCATTTTTCAGTGCCGTTGTAACTTCGAGTGGTCACTAAACAAACTGTTTTAAGTTGAGGATTACCTGTACTTGGTTTTGCCAGGTAATGTTTCAGAACTGAATTTGGCATGATCTATATCCCAGACTGAAAGGTGTGTTGGGCTTTTTTATATATTGTTTGGAACAATATCTTTTGAATTAGACCATACTGATAAAAGAATATATGAGATGATTCTATCTGGTCTCTTAAGCTTTCTGTATTCCTTCTGCATGACCTGGAATCAATTATTTGGCAGTTGCTAAGAAACTGGCGAAATGTCAATTTTATTTGTGCATATATTTACTTTTTAAAAAGTAGCCTTATCCATTTGAATAATGCCTTTCACATGCCATTTCGAATTCAGTATATCTCTGACGTTTTCAAATTGTTGATTAGGTGACACTCAGGAAAACCTAAACAGTGCCACTGAAAGATTTCCCAGAGCTAATTTGGGAATTTTGTGCAGAGTGGAGGAAAAGAATAATCTCTCTTGCCTATGCATTAGTAAACTACGGAAATTGGAAGTAAGAAACTTCTTATCTTTGCTGTTAATGTATATGAGGTTTATTGTATTTTATATTATCTTCCTTGCTTTGGCTACTAATACTCCATTTAGCATTATATCTGGTTTAATCCATGCATTTGTATACATATTTCTCTGTAAAAATAAACATACAGTAGAATCTCAATGACCACTTGCATGTATTTGAAGGTGGAACTCTGTAGCAGTGGATTTTTCCCCTTGTCCAGTCTTGTCTGATTTTTCAGAGGCTGCCTGGACAGGTCCCTGAGGTTTTCTTGGCAAGGTTTTCCAGAAGTGATTTGCCATTGCCCCCTTCCCAGGTGATAAAAAGTGGCTGGCTCAAGGTGACCCAGCTGGCTTTGTGCCTAAGACACTACTAGGATTCACAGTTGCCCAATTTCTAGCCTGATGTCTTCTCTACTGTATCATTCTGGCAAAATGGTGCCTAGTACATTACTTTTGTACTTTCAGGTTCACGTAGAACCACAAAAGCCCACGAGCACTCCTTAAAAACAGCATCTTGTGTCATATTCTAGAATACAAATATGACATATCAATTGGCTTGAATATGCATGTTAACAACCTTCCTGTGTGTGCCATGGAACAGAAGATCTGCTTTTAGTAACTCCTGAGGCTTTTTGGCTTCACTAATAAAATAGCTGTCTTTATGGATATCTGTCACTTTAGAACTCAGAAGAACTGTATATAATAGCCATGGAATTTAGCCTCAAATATTTATCAATTTTACAATCCCAAAACTTCTGATTCTTAATCATTCCTCTGCTTATTAACAAGACATTCCCTAGTAGACTGAACTGTCAGGATTAGTCACTATTGATCAGGACATTTGCAAGTAAATCAATCAATCAAAATTTATTAATGGTCCAAGACTTGCAAGTAAAATACTTCAGTGTCACTAACTCCAGAATGTTGCCTTAACCACAACATATTACATAACTTTCAAGATTTTGTATGGAGACAAGTAGTTTTTCAATATATACATATTAATAAAACCACCTGTGTATATAAACCTTTATATTTATGTCAATATCTTCCAAGGGTTTGAATTTTTGCTGCCTTTTTAACAGCACGTTACTTTATCCATCTCACTTAGATTAAACCACACAATTTCCCTTCCTTTCTCCTTTCCCAAATGCATGCCCGATATACCATTTCTTTCTGTTCAAATGAATGTGGTGCCAGGAATACTAAAAAGTTTAATTGTAGGTGTTATATCTTAGGTACAATACATTATTTTGTCTATGTAGGTTGCTAGTTAACGCTGGTCTGCTAAACATTCAACAACAATAGCTCCTGATTAGGGTGGAGATGCTTGTCCTCAAAAGACCTAAATGTGCAAAAAATAGTTAAAGAAGAAGCAGAACTTCCCTCTCCATCCCATAATTGGGGGGGAAATAGAGATTAAGAGTTCCTGAAACTGGGTTAATTAAAAATGTTCCATACAAGTAGTTCCTCTTTTTTGTGTTGCTGTTTTTTTCCCTAAGGTGACTGTTTTTAAAAATGAAAACTATATTACATAACTTACAGTTTACCAGTGCATCATGTTTTCATGCCTCAAAATAACAGAAAATCATATTGATCCTCAGGTATTGTAGTCATTGTGGCCCAGAGCAGTTCAAAAAGGAGGTTTGCATGGTGTTCTAGGGCTAGAAATTGTTCATCCCTGGCAATTACTGTACTTCACCACATCCAGCACTCAATCAGAATAAAGTTGTCCCCATTATTATTATTCCTTATTCACTAGATTTAGATGGCTGTATCGATGCATGGATGTTATCTAAATTAGAGGACAACCAGTTCCGACAATAATTATCCACAAACATGTGAGAAATCAGTTTGGCTCTGATGCTTCTCTGTTGATCACTTCTTGTACCACACCCTGTCCCTGCCTACTTCTACTCCTGACTCCCATCATAGATAGGATTGGTTATTTGAAGTTGTAGCATTCTTTCAGATCTCTTATGCAGAAACTTGGAGCAAGTTAGGAATGCCAGTGCAGCCGGGGTGTGCTCTTCCCACTGGAATAGCAAGCAACACTATCACATGGCTGTCCTGCTCCTACCAGACAGCTTGGGATGCCATGAGTGGGCGAAATCATTAAATAGACTCAGTAAGCCATTTGTAATAGCCTCTCATTTCAAGAAAAGCAGATTATATGGTAACTCCTGGGAATCATCACCTGTCTGGGAAAGTAGAGCAATGTTTTTTAACCACAGCAAAGCAGGAGATAAGAACAACTGTGCTAGAGTCCAAAGCTGAAATACTCTGAAATATTTAACATAGTTCTAATGGTTGAAAAAGCAGCAGAGTCACATTTTTGACAGACTTTATAAAGGATTTGATATAGAGCTTTTGTTGTCTACTATTTTTTTTCTAAATGTAATACTGTTTCAATTATTCTTGCGATAATTTTCTAACAGTCTGTAACAATTTAGGCATGTACACATCAGTATGGAAGCTATGATCATATACACAATTCTTTCACTGAATCTGACAGAAATTTGAATATAGAAATATAGGAAAATGCAGCAGTTTGTTTGTGTTAAATATCCAGTATTTTGATGTTATCAAGTTTGGAAAACTTTTCTTTAGCTAGTTTGGGAACTACTATTATGCATCCTGCACATAAGTTCCACTCCTGGTTCATGTTATCCTAATACAGAAACATAAAAAACTTTTTAGGAAGATAAGGTGGACTGCATATCCAATAAATAAATCCAATAAAATAAAAATAAATATTTTACCTAGATATTAAAATAACTCTTTAAACATTAAGGATTCCAAAACTCTTCTGGTTTTAGTTGAAAATATATATGCATATAGAAAGGATGCACTAATAATGTATCACCCCTAAGACTGGACCATTATAACAGATATAGATCAACAGAAAATGAAAACAATGAATTTTGGTTTATCAGATAAGAAGGATGATAGAGAAATGATGGCATTTCCCTTTCAGATCTGAAATGCTAGTAAAGCAGAAAACACCACAAAAGTGTTGTGATATATACTTTTTAATTAGATACAATTAACACAGCTTTCTCTTTTCCAATATAACATTTGCAATCTAAACATTATGCACACACTAGCCCATGCTGATTATTTACAAAGCTGTGCTTCTAAAGGACAATGAAATTCCTTCAGGATATTCACTGACAATCTGAGGTTTTGCATAGCTTTAAACCAACTCAGTGTCTGCTTCTTTTGTCTTGTCTATTTTTAATTGAAAAGTAGATTCCTAAATTGCTGACAAATGCTGGAGATTCCATCATTGTTTTCCTGTACAGAATGCTTCTTTCCACCCTCTTTATTAAAATAATTATTAGAATTATTTTCATTTTAATTTGTTAGAATTAGTTTATACTAATTGAATGTGTACTAAAAATACAAAAACAAGAAACTTTAAAAAAATTAATGCACTGTAGTTTCCACCACCACTCTAGGCATTCTTTTGAAACATATGCTGCTTTCACTAGCATTAGTAATCAGTGTATTTATTGACTCTTATAGGGTTGACTAGGGAAAAGATATTAGAAATTATGACCACAACAAATCTATGTATTTACATTAATCATAGATATGTTTTTCTTCTATTTAAATTTGTTTCATGTTGGTGAATCTATTGCAAATGTTTTGCAAACACTGAATCTAGAAATCCAATTTTCATTCATCTGTTGGATACACTGGATTTCAATTTCAGCTTTAATAATTACTTTCTATCCAGCATGATCTGTATCCCATAATCTAAGAGCTACTTATTACAGTTTACCAAATGTTCATTTTTTATCCAAAAATATCTCACAATCTATAATAATGCCAGCAAGGCAATTAAAAAGAGCCATGGTGGCACAGTGGTTAGAATGTAGTACTGCAGGCTACTTCTGTTGACTGTCGGCTCTCTGCAATTTGGCAATTCAAATCCCACCAGGCTCAAGGTTGACTCAGCCTTCCATCCTTCCGAGGTCAGTAAAATGAGGACCCAGATTGTTGGGGGCAAGATGCTGACTTTGTAAACTGCTTAGAGAGGGCTGTAAAGCCCTGTGAAGCAGTATATAAGTCTAAATGCTATTGCTATTGGTAAAACATGGGCAATTCCAGTCATTAGATATAGCTGGAATAATGTACTGGACACAAGCTGAACTAGAAACCAGATTGCAATGAATGATTGCAATGAATTATGCCCTTCACCCATATAGTGACATTGACAGATTCTACTTACCAAAAGGTACAGGTGGCTGGGTGTAAAATGTTGCAAGTACAACAATTGGAAAGAAGAATGAAGGATAGTGAAGAAGATGCACTGAAGTCAATACACCATGAAGACCTAATAACTACCAAAGAGGTCAATTTGGCTTACAGGAAAAGCAAGAAACAAAATAGACATGGCAAGCAAAGTATTACATGGCCAATACAAACACACACACACACACACACACACACACAACACTTAGCAGGCAAAGCAGATAATAACAAGACATGGCAATAGCTAAGAGCAGGAAAATCCTTAAAATCAAGTGCACATAAAGCAAGAATTGAGAAGACAGCAACAGAGTGAAAATGCCATCCCTGCAAAGAAGCTGAAGAAACAGTGGAGCACCTAGTTAGTCCAGTCCTTGCAGACTGGCTACAAGTAATAAAGTAGCAACAATGGTGCATTAGAGTGTTTGCAAAAATATCATTTGCCTGCAAGTAAGAACAGGTGGGACCACAAAACAGGCAGAGTAATTTAAAAATGAAGCTAAAGTACTCTGGGACTTAAAATTTCAGACTGACAAGCACCAGCCACATAATACTCCATACTTTACAATTGTCAATAACAAAAAAAATGGTCTGGACAGTGAATATTGCTATCTGGAGATGGCAAAATAGAAGAGAAAGAAGTGGAGAAAAAAAATCACAAAATATAAAGACCTGCAAATAGATGCAGAATGATTGTGGAATAAAGATAGTACCAATGGTAGTAGGTGCCTTGGGAGCAATTCCAAAACATCTGGAACATCATTTGAACAGTATCAGCATTGACAGATTCACCATCAGTCAAGGGCCTTGGTGGTGCAGGCAGCTAAATGCCTAACACTTAAGTTCCAGCTGCCTGCAATTACTGCAGGCTCGAATCCCACCAAGCTCAAGGTTGACTCAGCCTTCCATCCTCTTGGGGTAGGTAAATTGAGGACCCAAGATTGTTGGGGACAATAAGCTGACTTTGTAAAAATGCCGCTTAGTAATAAGCAGGCATATACAATGGAAGGAAGGCTATTGCTGAGCACATTGGGTTGTATCCCAAAAATTGTAAGCCGCCCTGAGTCTTCGTAGAAGGGCGGCATATAAATGTAATTTTAAAAAAAATTACAAAAGCAACTTGGAACAGCTTACCTCCTATTATAATAAACAACATAAATGGTGTCATTTAACACCATCAAACAACAACCTCTGCCTATCCCAGGTCCTTGAGAAGAACTCAATAGGTGCATAAAAATATCAAATCAGAGCCTGGCTGACTGTGATCAACCATGATAATTTATTAAATGTATATGCTGCATGATTTCCAATGACTGTATTACTTACTGCAATGGCGAAGAAGCTTGTTTGTAAAATCGTAGGAAGTTCTTCTACACTTAAAAGTAGGAGTTATGGTGGGTGAGACAATGGGTTGGGCTTAAGTAAGAATTTGGTGGGTGGACAACTAAAACCAACTGGCAGTCTTTGGAATTCCTTTTTACCTTTTTTGAACTCCCCTTTGTTGTCTTCCTCCCTGCAGAATAAGCCAGGACAAATTGATTTTGCCAGTGGTTTGAATCAATTAGTTACATTTCTGACTAACAGTGACATAAAATTAGATGATAGACTGCAAGTGCACACCTCTAAATTATAACCCCTTCCAAAATTCTCCAACATGTACAATAAAGACATGGAGAGAATGGCACTGTGCTACTCGGCTCTCCCTTCCAGACTACATTTCTCATGATCTAAGCCAAAATTTAAGCAAACATGTAAAAGTCTGGAAGGACCATTTATATGCCTACCCTTTCAGGCTTTGAAAATATCCACAGAGGTCAGGGGCAAGTTGACTGGGAAAACTTGGCCCTCTTTTGATTCTTCATTTATTGTTCATGAAGAAAACATCTGAATGATGCCTTTTGCTTATTTATGGTACATTTGTAAAGCTTCTAGAACACGGGTGCCAAAATGGTGGCCTGTGAGCCAGATGCATCACGTGCAGGCCATGCCCACTGCAGCTCCACAAAGGGGAAAAACATCACCAAATGTCACGATACAACTCCTGGACAATATTTCAATATTTTTAATCTGGAAATATTCTGAAGATGTACTCATTACCCAAAAGCCCTGCTGGAAAGCCAAAGAATGGCTGTGATGATGAAACGTGTACTTCAATGGTGGGATTCAAATAATTTAACCGGTTCTCTGCCCTAACGATTTCTTCCAACAACCAGTTCACTGAACTACTCAGAAAGTTAACAGCCAGTTCTCCCGAAGTGATGTCAACTGGCTGAATCCCACCACTGGTGTAGTGCAATACATCTGGAGGATTGGGGAAGCTGCCAAACCATGATTCTATACCAGTTCTTAAATATGTATCTAGGTTTGGCTAAAACAGGCAGGGCATGATGTCAGAAAAATCTTTTCATTGGGTGGGTCATTGTCACAATGTCAGGAATGTCTATCATTCAATGAAGTGAAAAGTATTTAATAGACACAGAACAGATGGGGATTGAAACAGCTCACCTGTGCCTTTCAAATTCTTGAAAGTCACTTAAATCTAAACACACCCATCATAGTGATCACAGCAGTAAATTGTTAGAATGGAATTTCTGCTGATTAAAGATGCACACTGTATGCTATTACAAGTAGACCTTTGCAAAGATTTAGTGGGAGGTTGGTCATAAGAACTCTGCACTATCCTTCTTTCCCTTGCCTCTTAGGCTCTGACTGTACACTGTATTTTCAGTCACCCAAAAAACAATTTCATAATTGGCTAGTAGTACTGCATCTCACAGATCATGCGGCTGAATTAAAAATGAGGAAAGGGGAGAGAAATGACTTGCTTTTTCTGCAATACATCTTATGGTGCTGTGTTTCTGAGAAACCCATTGGGGAAAGCAGCACATCATCTCAGTCTTGTGCATGCAGGCAAATAAATTGAGTACACAGAAATGCCATTTGCCTCCAAATCTTTTCCTTCCACAGATACTAACCTTGGTAAGGAACCACATCTGGAGAGACATTCTTCACCCACCCTGAAAGGAGCTACACATGTGGAACAGTGTAATGTATAATGAATCCTTGGGTATTCCCTGATTATTTAGACTGGGGGTGGGGAATACTTAACGGGTTAATTGCACAAGATGTGTAATGTTAAGAATGTTGCTTATCAGCAGAAGCAGCATCCCAGCCACATTGCACATAAACAAGGCTGTTTAATTTTAATAGTCTCTTCCTGCGGAACAGTTAGCAATGGAGAATCAACCAATTGCTGAGGTGTGGCAGGACTGAAGGACAATGAAAGCAACAGGACTTGAAAACAGACATCAGCAAGCGTCTATGTGTTTAATGGGTCCCTCCCTGCGCTTTGAAATGTTAGATTTGGATGGTCCAGTTGCTTCTAGGGTGACACATGCCAGGCGTCGCGGCAGCTAGAGCTTAATGCATTGATCTTGCTACAGCTTTGAGGTTCTTTAAACTACCATGATGGGAAAAGTCAGTTCCAGACTTTCCTTCATTTACTCACACACTGTTTTTAACTTGTCTCCAGAAGTGGGATGACAAGATTCGACTCCCCACCCCACCCCCGGTCTTTCCACATCCCAACCCCCTCTTAACAGGGTGCCCTATTTGGCCATCCCCTTTGCCGGCTGAATGCAACCCCTTCGCTTTCCTTACAAGGGCTGTGGTGCCCCGAGTGTTTCGGACGGCTGTGACTTTTTACCTTCCTTACTCCATTAATGGCCTCACGGCTACTGGGTGGCGTGAAGCCGACCAAATAAGGACAAGGTGCCTGGCTGGTCCCTCCGGAGCCCGAGAGCGACACCGCCACCCCGCCGGGTATAAATGGGTGGCGCTTCCCTCGAGCAAAACCCAGCTGGCGCTCTACACAAACCCCCGCGCAGAAAGTGTTGAGCCGGTGAGTAACAACGCCGTCCGGCTTTCTGCCCAGCGCCGCGGGCGCCTGTGAGGAAAATCGGGATGGGAGGTGGGGGCGTGGGGGGAGGGCGTGGGCGTTGCGAATTGGATCCACCGTGGGAGCGGTTGCAAGGAGGCTTCCCTACCATGAGAAGCATTCAGGGTAGCCAAAGTTAAGTCGTCCGGTGGCGCTAAAGGAACGGAAACCTCACCTCTCCACAATCCTTCCGCGCATCCCGGTTGGATCGGGGGTTTTCCACCCAATGGGCTCGGGAAGACTTAACGGCCCCGCTGCATTTTAGAAGATCTCGATACCCGAAGCTTTGTAGGGCGAGGAAGCACCTTCCGTCCCACCCGGCGGTTTCCCGCCATTTCTTTGCGCTTTTAATGGGTGGGGAAGAACCGCTTACGCCTTAGCGAGGACCTTCTTCCTCCTGGTTGTGCCTGAACTGCGCTAAATTTGCCAAGTTTTCCTATTTTCTTATGGGAAGCAACAGTCCGAAGAAACCTGCACACCCCACAATAGAATAGGACTGGAATAGAATAACGTTGTCACTTTGAATGTACACTAATCGGCATAGATTAAAACGATAAAGGTATTTCTTGCATTCTGACTCTACCAAAGCACTAGCCACGTTCCATTGTGCCCTCAAAGTACCAAGGAAAGGACTTGGGCTGCGGGCGAGGGAGTTTCAATGGGGAAACTTCTTTCACAGCCCCGGGATTCCTGAGACCAATGCCCTCCCTTCCCCTCCCAAGTAGCTGGCGGCGACTTCGAGCGGGTTAGGCAACCCAGCAAGGCAGTTGCTTGAAGCGACGGGTCGAACGCGCCGCCAAACGCTTCTTGGACCTGCCGGCAGCCGGAGCGAAAATGGTCCTGTGGCGCGTCTGTGGAGTCCGCCCAGTAACTAGATCCACGTGCAGCCGCTCGAACTGGGGAGTGTGAGTGCGTGTGTGAGTGCGTGTGTGTGTGAGTGAGAGAGAGAGACTTACCCAAGTTCGGCGACCTGGGCGCCAGAGATGGTGAATCTTCGCGGGTTTTCTATTTTGCAGCTCCCGCTTACCTTTCCAAGATGTGTGACGACGAAGAGACCACCGCCCTGGTGTGCGACAATGGCTCAGGTTTGGTGAAAGCGGGCTTCGCGGGAGACGATGCCCCCCGAGCCGTCTTCCCTTCCATTGTAGGCCGCCCTCGGCACCAGGTAACGCTCTCTGGGCGCTTCCGGGAACAGCAAAAGGGGAATAGATCGCCCAGGTGTTTTAATCACTGTGATTCAAGTGTATGGCCCAAGCACAGTATTTCTTGGCTTCCTCCTTCCTCCTTTGCTTCTTTAAATCCTACTTGGCTCCAGTAAATATCTAATCTAATCTATTTTATCTATCTATCTATTCATCACCTCTCTCTCTCTTGTCCATCTATCTATCATCCATCTCTTTCTCTCTGAACTGTCTGTCTGTCTGTCTGTCTATCTATCTATTAATTTTTATTATTTTATTAATGTTGATTATAATAGTAAAATCCACTACAAATCAAAATCAAAGCAATAAGGAAAAGGGAAAAAAATTCAAAGGAAAAAAGAAAAGAAAAATAAAAACATAATAAAGAGAAAAATATCTGAAGAAGTTACTAATCTTCAACAAATATAAACAAATTTAGTAACTCTTCATATATATATTCCTCTATCTAAAATCTTTACACATTAATCTTTTCTAGTATCCGCTTTCTAAATGTTATGTTATGGCTTGTAAAAAAACAAACGATCTATTTCCCATGAAAAGCTGATTGTACTTTATCATTAATTCCAAAATCTTATGGTAAAAGTTTCAAAATTCTAATTTTATCTGGACCTTTAGTCCATTTAAAACTTTCTAAGATCAAATTCATACTCAGTTTTTTTGCTGTTTATTTCAGGTTCTTTAAATTCTTAAACATGGTTAAGATGCTTTCATTCTGGATTGAAGGCAGATCTGTACAGGTTTTCACACCTGTCATTCTGAAGGTCTCTAGTAACTTAGAAATAGTTAATGAGCAATTTCCAAAAGTTTTATGAACTTAATGTCCTTTGAAAGTTTCTGGTTGCAACAAAGATGACTAATCCCATCATTTCCCGGTGCTCAAATCCACAGGAAACTTATGTCCTGTAGCAGGGGTGTCAAACTCAATTTCATTGAGGGCCACATCAGGGTTGTGTTTGACCTGGGGGAGATGACTGGTGGGCGTGGCCATGATGGGCATGGCCAGCTTGACATCACTTGTGTCAGGGGCACCTGTGGTGGCCTGGGTGTGGCTGGGGGGGGAATCCACTTTTGGTAGTAGTTTGTTTGGCTAGTACTCTGCGTGGGCCCCCTGGACTCCATTTTCAGCTGTGATTGCTTCCTGCAGCCATCTGCCAGCAAAAAGGGCCACTGGGCATGGCCCTCCTGAGCTCCATTTTCACTGGCAGAGGCACTGCGGGATGGTTCTTTGTTGTTTCCAGGGTGGCCTCACGGACCAGATCTAAGCACCATGCAGGTATACCCCTGTCCTGTAGCCTCCTTGTGTGTGTGGGGGGGGGTAGCCATCTAGAGCACACATGGGCAATCTCCCATCCTCTCCTTTCTCTTTCTGAATCTGCTGTATCTTTCCTCTATGCTTCTCCACCTTGTTCCATAGTACTTTTGCCATGTTTCTTTTTTCCTTCCCAACTTTTTCTCAAAATCATAAACATGTTAATTTCACTAGCTGGCAGCAAATACCAATCCTCCCTAAAAAAAACACCCTCTTAAACTTCTTTAACTCTTTTTATTTTCTTATTAATACAGCATTGTAATTGGTGTTTTTCTTGGAGAAAAGTATCTGCCGCAGGTTATTGAAATAGGGCTTAGGATCTCTTGCAATGCTACACCTTTTGCAGCAGAAATTGCAATATTGTGGTAATTTAACCCCAGTACATTTTTTCTTGTAGAAAATGTAATTTAAGAACACACACACACACACACACACTACTAACTGCACTATTTCCCCTGAAGGGAAAATCCAAATGTTATATTGGAGCAATACCTTTATGAGGGCTAATCAAAAAAAATCTCACAGGCTTCAAAGTTAATGAATACAAATTCAGGATTTAAAAGTGAGTCGGCACTGCTGAGTCCGTGAAACCCACTTGCCAAAATCAGTGGGTTAAGGGGATGGTTTGAGAATATTTCTGAAGTTGAAGGTTGCAGATTGAATAAATTACTAGTAAGTGCTGCAGGTATCAGATTTTGAGTGAAAGAAGGAATGCTGACCCTCATTGGTTTGGAAGTGCAGAGGCCTGCTTTTTGTGTTTGCAAAAGTAAGAAGAAATCTACCATATTATACCACATAGTGTTACTTTACCCTCATGTTACATATATTTAACGGCCAACCAAAAGAATAAAAATCTTTATGTACATTGAATTGATTGTTAAATTCAAGGATCTACATACAGAAGTCAGCGATTTCATGCTATGTGTTTACAATTTCCCAACTTCACACCCATAGATGTATTAAAATTTGACAGCTACACTGGTGAGGAATTATTATTGAAGTGCAAATACACACGGAGGGTGTTGGTGCAGAAAGCTGGCAGCATCAGGTTTCTGAATCCATGGTATTTTTTTTTCACGTCCCTTCTGCCTTTAGGGTGTTATGGTTGGTATGGGCCAGAAAGATTCCTATGTGGGTGATGAAGCACAGAGCAAGAGAGGTATTCTGACTTTGAAATATCCCATTGAACATGGAATAATTACTAATTGGGATGACATGGAAAAAATCTGGCACCATACATTCTATAATGAACTGCGTGTTGCCCCAGAAGAACATCCCACCCTGCTCACAGAAGCTCCTCTGAATCCCAAAGCCAATCGTGAGAAGATGACCCAAATTATGTTTGAGACCTTCAACGTGCCTGCCATGTATGTGGCAATCCAAGCTGTCCTCTCCCTCTATGCTTCTGGACGTACTACAGGTAAAAGAATAAGTTAATTGTTTTCCTCACCAGATTCTTTGCTGAACACTAATAAATGCTTATATTAGGGACAAACACCATGCTGGCCTCCCTGCTCTTTCTTTTTCCAGACTACAACTACAAATCCTTTAATGTTGCCCATATTGGGTGGAGCTGATAAGGGTTAAGTTCAAAAGTTACTGAAAGGCATCATATTGCCTAATATACAGGTAGTCCTTGACTTATGATATTTTGTTTGGTGACCAAAGTTACAATGGCACTGAAAAAAGTGACTTATGACCATTTTTCATACTTATAACCATTGCAGCATCCCCATAGTCATGTGGGCAAAATTCAGGTGCTTGGCAACTGACTCATGTTTATGACAGTTGTAATGTCCCAGGGTCATATGGTCATCTTTGTGACCTTCTGACAAAGGAAGTCAATGGGGAATCCAGCTTCACTTAACAATCATGTCATTAACTTTAAAACTGAAGCTAACAGCTATGGCAAGAAAGATTGGGGCAAAATGGGGCAAAAGTCATTTTAATGTCTTACTTAGCAACATAAATTTTGGGCTCAATTGTGATCATTAGTTGAGGACTACCTCAGTGGGGGTGTGCTACTGGTTCGGACCGGTTCAGCTGAACCGGTAGTAAAAAAGCCAATGATCAGCTGAGAGGAGGAAAAAAATCCTCCAATCAGAGGTGGTATTCAGCAGGTTCTGACCAGTTCTGGAGGACCGATAGCAGAAATTTTGAGTGGTTTGGACAACTGGCAAATACCACCTCCGACTGGAGATTTTACAGTATCTTTCCCCTGCCATGCCCACTAAGCCACGCCCACAGGACCGCTAGTAAAAATTTTTGAATCCCACCACTGCTTCAATCAGCTGAGAGGAAAAAGAAGAGAAAAGCACAGGATCGGCCCTCCCATTTGCTCCTGCACTTTTCTCTTCTTTATCCTCTCAGCTGATTGGCACTGCAAGTCTCAGCTGGTGTGAGGAAAGCTGTGTTAGGCAAAACATGCCCACCAAGCCACGCCCACTGAATCAGTGGTAAAACAATTTGAATCCCACCCCTGGACTACCTGTATAGTATATGCTATATAGCCCTTAAGTAGCACTATCTCAGAGATGCAAAACCAGTTCATTTCATTATTTGAAGCAGCTTTCCCTAATGGACAGAAGTTCAATCCATTTCATGAAGGAAACCATATTTCTTCATTTAATGGATGGATTAGAAAAATGCCTGTGGGAATCAACTTTCCAGATGACACCTGTTTAATGCAGAATTAAATTCAAAACAAAAATGTAAAATCTCAGATTTCAGCTTTCTCACAGGGGATTGCGAATGATGGTACTATTTATTCTTTTAAAAAAAAATAGTACCAACCAAGGAAATGATATAACTCTTGGAAGTTTAATTGCCTCAGATAATTAGCATTTCTTCATTTCCTGCAAAATATAATAATGATTACAGCAACTTAATATCATATCGGTTTAGAGAGAATATGCCCCCATCCTTCACTTTTGAGAAACTGATGCTGCTTAGACAATCTGAATACTACAACAGATAATCACCATAGTGGCAACTCAAATACATTCATATTTAAAAGTTATCTTAAGAGGATAATGAACACTGCTTGCTTACCACCGAGAACAGCATTAAGTTGAAACTATAATTGTAATTTATACATGAAAGGAATGGCAATGTGGTCCACTTTACTGAATCAGAAATGTAGTTGTGATATGTATAACATGTGCAATTATTGCACATAGTAGGTACTTTCGTATAAAGCTATAATAGATACAAGCTCACTTCTCTGCTACTTTTCTACAGTTTGGAAAAATAGTATTTCCTATTTCTGTGCTCAGAATCTAAAATAAAGAATATTACATCCTTATCCCAAGATATATGCTTCCTCCTTCTTTTGAAAAGATGAAAAACTATTGGTTTACCATATTTGAAACACCCATATAAATTATTGTCCTTCACATTTTAAGGTAGCAGCATCTGAAATAGTTATTGATCAGGGCTGTCAAACTCGCAGGCCAGATGTGTCATGTGGTGGCATGCACATGCCCGGTTTAGTGAAGGGGGAAAAAGTCCCGATCCATCATGTGATGCGGCCATGACAACGTGAGTTTGACACCCCTGTCCTATATGATCTCATGCTGTTTGGATCTCATAGCAGCTCTTCCCACCTAGGTGCCTTGCAGATGTGTGAATTTTCAAATCAGAATTCTCACCAAAAAGTCATGGCAGCTGGAGAAGTCTGGGAATTTAAATGCTCTCAACTTTAACTCAGGTTAAGGAAGGCTGCCTTATTACATATTGGAGGCTGCCAATATGTTGGCTTAATTAGTGTCAGGAATGTCTTTGAAACCTTTACAAAAAACATGGGAACATAAGAAGAATTGTCATCTATAATAGACAAATTTAAGAATGTATCCCCATATTAGAAACAACTAGTTTAGGTTCAGCTGAATGACACGAACTCGCTGTTCAGCTAAGTTATTTGTTTATTAAACTGCTACTACAGGATGACATAAATATGAAAGGAATGATCCAGTGAAGCCATTTTGATCCAAAATTGGGTCAAGGAAGCGTTAAAGTATACAGTTGGCTGAAGTTAAGAAAATATTCCCTTTGGCATTTCAACTTGTGAGATACTGAGAATCACTAAGTGAAGAAGGTTATGTTTCATGCTCACCTGTCACATCAGACTTTCATTTAATTTAATTTAATATTTGTGTATTTTTTTCCTGTTCTCCTAACCTGCATCTGGAGAGATTTCATGACATGTGCAAGAACATTTTTTAAAAATGCTGGCATTATAACAAACTATTTTGGAGATTCAAGTCCCTATCTATATCTTATGCATGCGCCTGGATCTGGCTGGCAGGGATCTGACTGACTACCTCATGAAGATTCTGACAGAACGTGGCTATTCCTTTGTAACAACAGGTAATTACAGTTGAAATATACTTTGATCAATGTTCATGTCTCACAAAAGTGAATTCAAATACATACATACATATACACACACATGAGTGAGTGGAATATGAACATTAAGCTCAGCAGTGGAATTTTCAGTGTCATATCAAATTAAAAAGTTATGTGGGATCTAGATTGCTTCTACATAATTTCTATTTCTCCATATTTTTCCCAATCATCAGAAACCCTAGTGTCCAATCCCATTTCTAAGCATCCTGGAAAAACCATTTGAGGATATATGGAAATAATAATGACCAAACTGAACTATGGGGGCGCAATTTTAACTTCAATTTTGCTTGCATTCTTCTTAGCCTCTATCTTTTCTTTCTTTGTATACATTTTTGATTTTGTCTTTACAGCTGAACGTGAGATTGTCCGTGACATTAAGGAGAAATTATGCTACGTTGCTCTGGACTTTGAGAATGAAATGGCTACAGCAGCCTCCTCCTCTTCTTTAGAGAAAAGTTATGAGTTGCCTGATGGACAGGTCATCACAATTGGGAATGAGCGCTTCCGCTGTCCAGAAACCCTTTTCCAACCATCTTTTATTGGTAAGGAATAAATGGAAGCTTTAGCTTGAAATTACTTTGGTCTTGGCTGACTGGCTGGCTGCTGGCTGAATTGCTTCTCTGTGCAGTAAACTCTACAGGTAATATAAAATTAAAAGGATGCAAAATGCAAAAAGATAAAACATTTTTGAAATAATAGAAATCAGTAGCAATATCTGTGAAAAATGCATATTCTCTTCTGGGCTGATGACCATGCTAAGCTATTAGTGGGGGTCGTACTAAAACAAATAAAAAGGGAGGGCAGAAATTAAATTAAATTAGATTGAAACAAATACAGCTCATAGAAATACATGCATATAAACCACTTTCTCCTCCAGCAACATTAAGAAATATTTTGAAATAACTTTTGGAGGGACTACCTATAGATGTTGTACTTAAGACATTGGGAAGGTCTTAAGACATTGGTTATGCATTTGTATACAAAAGGATGAGAAAGCAGAAGATAATCTTTCTAAGAAGGGAAGTCCATGAGTTAGTTAGACTCCAGCTGATTAGAAGTCTTGTCTTGAGTACCAATTTACCTACATTATACACACTGTTGAAGGGATATTAGTACTAATGTTGACTACAATTAATTCAGGGCTTTTCCCTCATTCCAGGAACCACTGCATCTTTAACCTGCAATAGAGATATTTGTTCTGGACACAGGGGGCATCATTTTATGGCCTTATAGTCATTGTAATATTTTGAAACTATCTTGCAAATGTGATAAATGGGATTGACATTTCTAATTTTTAAAACAAAGGAACATAAATCAATATAACAGTGAAACTGGCTACCAGCAGCTGTTGCTGGAGAGTTCCCATTCCATCTAGCCAAACAATTTTTTAAAATCCTGTGTTCAGTTACTATTTTTGGAATGCATTTGCCTCCTGTGTGGAATTACTGCAGCAATGCCAATAAATAAGATTGTCAGAAGCATAACAACTCTCATTTTGATCTTAATTAATTACTTACATTGAAATTACTTATTCAATGATATGAGAATTCTGTTCACCAGCAAAAAAAAAACAATTTGAAGTGTTTAATTCCTGGGCACATCTTTATTTCTGGCCATCTCTCTACTTCAACATACAGTGTGACTATTACCATAAATTAATACATAGGCCAGGAATGTCTGCCAAAGGCACAAATTCCTTTCCTTTTGTGGTACAAATGACTTCATGGATGATCACGCTGTCTTGGGTATAAAGGTATTTATATAAAAAGCACAAATACCTTTGAAGTACAGTTTGGTTTGGCAGTTTAACCTTGACTATATTCAAGAGAAGAATTCTAGACTTGCATAAATGTGCCTAAAGGGCTATTTTTTAAAATCCCTCCATAGTGTTGAATTTAGAATGACAGTCTTGACTGTGTCAGATCCATTATGTTGTTAATCTCAAAGTGAAGCTGAATATCTTTTTTAAAAAAGATGGGTGTTTATTAGCATGGCATTATGGCTTCAGTATGTGTATTTTTTTCATTTTTGGTTTATTCTGATTTCAGCATAGCCATCTTTTAATGGTAGTACATTTTAGAAGGTTAATTTATATAAATTTATATAAAATCAGGTAAAATGCCTCAGCGTTGCACCCTGTGATCACTTAACAGCCCAGAGTTCAAAGGGGGAAAAAGCAAGTGTAGATTCATATTCTTCGAGACCAATTTTAGTCATGATAGAAAAAGTAATTTCCTTTTGCAACTGATGATCCATCAAATCTTTATAATACAAGCCTTGTGGATTTAGGAGCAGTTGTTCATCAGCTGTTGCCTTGTTATGGATCTAATTTCAGTTCACTTTAAGATGCCACCTGTCCACTAATACATTGGAATGTAACCCTTGAATTTGTATTTCTGGTGTAAGTTTTTCTTACGTTCACTGCTAAGCTTCTGTTCATACTTTCATCATTTTTTTGCCTTCCTAAATGCAATCTTGACTTTTTTCCCCTTATTCAAGCACATGTGCTAACATCCATTGCATCTCAGAGTTCTCACATGCAAGTTGTCAGTTTTTAAGCTATGACTGTATCACATCAAAACTGTTATCTGTAATGACACTTGTTCCAATGTCATTTTCATTAATTTTATTTGAATTTATATAAGCTACACCTTGAAATCCAACTCAAATGTATTTTCCCATGGGATGTCCAAATCAATTCAATATGCCTCCATAAGACCAGTTGTCTATGACAATGTGCTGCCATAAGATCAGTTGTTCTTATGCCTTTTTGTCCATGTAGCAGAGATAGTTGTATCAAATGATGCAATACATGAAATAGAAAAATAGATAGAAAAAATTCTCTTGTATAAATTGCTACAGGAGGAGAGAAAACAATAACTGGTTCTATGTGAAATTCTCTGATCTACATTGTTGTCACAAACAAAAAAACAAAATCCTTCCTTCCAAATTTACTTGTACTTCAATCAGGTGTGGTTTAGGAAAAGAGTTAATTCCCACCTTTTTGGATTCAAAGGTTGCATATAACATTTTGTGAAAGAGTGAGGGCTGCAAAGTAGATGATGCCATGTCACATATGCAGACAAGGGGACTTTGGGAAATATATTTGCCTGTTAATACCTTCTTAGAACTTACATTACAAGTGCAACCTGCTTCCAAGTGGTAAAAATATGTAGTCACTTTTCTGCAATTACAAAAGAAAGAAGAAAAAAAGGGACATCTATAACCTACAGAAAATGAGTCCAGGAATTCCACACGGCTATATGTGTGAGGCCTGCCCATGCCTAATGTATTAATTCCACCTTCTATTTTTTACAGAAAATTCTTATTTGATAAATGCTTTTTTATTTTTACTTTTTTTCTTATAGCTTTCTGCTATTAATAATGCTCAAATGTTGTGCTTCCTCTATACTTCATCGGTCAATAGCTATCAATATTCATTTCTTTCCAAGGTATGGAATCTGCTGGCATTCATGAAACTACCTATAACAGCATAATGAAGTGTGATATTGACATCCGTAAAGATCTGTATGCCAACAACGTACTCTCTGGTGGTACTACCATGTACCCTGGCATTGCTGATCGTATGCAGAAAGAAATCACTGCTTTGGCTCCCAGCACAATGAAAATAAAGGTGTGAAACTTGTTTCATATATCAAGCTTCCAAGTCCCTGTGAAGTGTGCTCTTGAAAAGATTGAAGTAACTTTATAAGACTCCTAACTATAAAATAAAATCTATAGCCAATGCTTTTCTGGAAGGATTTATACTCCTTCTATATATTTTCCATTCCCCACCATCCAGTCAGAGCTGAAGAAGCTTCTTGGATGAAAAGTGAAATGTCTTCAAAGAAAAAACAAAGTCCAGTTGCCTCTTGAAAAAAAGCACCTTTGGGATAACCATGACCTGGATGACTGAAAATCTCCAGGGTTAAAACTGTTTTATTGAGCAATGCTCTTCAAAATGGTCTTAGAATGGAGAAAGTTTCAATTTTAAAGAATGTATTTATTGGAAGGGAAGATTTTCTACTCCCCCCCCCAAAAAAATTCCTAACAGACCATTTGATAATAAACAACAGTAACCATGATAAAGACCTTCTATATTTTGCTTTGCCAACTCAAGTAAACAAAGCATACTCTTTTTTTCACCAAGATTCTCATAATTTCTCTACCCAAGTCAGAATTCAGATGTAGAATTTTAGTACAATTTGTGCACTGATGTCTCACTGTTAAGAAGTCATTGTTATTAGAAACAACTTAAACAAAGTCATGTTGCCTAGAAACCTAGGTTGATACAGCGCTTTCTGAAATAATCCTCTTGTTTATTTTCTCCATTTAGATCATTGCCCCCCCTGAGCGAAAGTACTCGGTCTGGATTGGAGGCTCCATCTTGGCATCTCTTTCAACTTTCCAGCAGATGTGGATCAGCAAACAGGAGTACGATGAAGCTGGCCCATCTATTGTCCACCGCAAGTGTTTCTAAGCATCTTCCCATACCCTTTGCCACAAATTACCCACTCAGGATGATGTGCTTCTTGAAGTATTTTTTCCCCCAGTAATCCTTCCTGAACTAGGTTCGGTTATAATGTACAGTTTGTTTACACATGCCCGTGCAATTTATTATGCTTCTTTGAATATTTATTGCTTTATAAATAAACAAGATCTGGGATTTGCAACGTAAATATGTTATGTAGTCTGATTTTTAAAAAAATAAATGATAGTATATTTTTAAAAAGCAGTAGTATTAATGTAAGTAAAATATATAGACAGGAGTGACAATTACTTTTTCATTAAATCACTACTGTAGAACTTAAAAAGACTGCAAATTCATGAAATCAGTTAAATTAGCAAAAAAATAAGAATGTTCTATGAACACAGTCCTTAAAAATCACTGATCTCTATTCCTTTGTTTAGTGACTAGTGAGAAAACATTTAATACATTGTCTCCACTCATGAGTTGTGTTCATTTGTCAAACTTTTAAGCCACTCAATTTCAGCTAACATCTGTTACTGTCCAGGGATAGACTGGAGATTTGCATCTGAGTTCTATTGTTGACATTGAAAAGCATCCTTTTGTATTTGCATGTATAACTTTATAGAAAGAGTTTTTGAAAGTAGTCTCATCAAATACATAGATTTATAGGAAAACAGTCTGTTCTATGAGTTTTTGCAAGTTTATATTTGGTGCTATCCAAGAAAAAAACTCCTATCCCTTTCTCAGCCTGCCTTGAAGAAGTATTTTGCAAAGTAAACCGGGCAAAAGATGGAATAAAAACCAATGGTGCCTTTTTAAAACATATGATGTTGTTCTCTTCTCACAAGATTCAGAGGAATTACAAAGATACATACAAGAGCTGCACAAAGGTTGAGAACCATTTGGCTTAAAATTAAACCTGAAAAAGAATCAAATTATCTTTAATAAATTCAGCAAAGAAAGAAAGTTTTTTTTATATCTGGTGAAGAACTAGATGTAGTAGACCACCACATATACCTTGGCCAATGGATCTCAATGGAAGGTGATACAAAAAGGAAAATTGAATGGCATATTAAATGTGGCTGACAGGCAATTGGCAAATTAAGCATAATTTTCAAGAACAACCTCCCCCCCTGCCTGAACAGAAAAGTTTTCGATCAGTGTGTGCTACCTGCTCTAACATATGCCAGTGAAACATGGACACTAACCTCACAATACAAAAGTTATGAGCAATGCAAAGAGCCATAAAAATATATGTGCTCAGCAACACAAGACAAGATAGAAAGACCTACACATGGATTAAAGAGCAAATGAAAATATACGATGCCATCAAAAAAGTAAAAGAATTGAAATGGAAATGGGCTGGTCACATAGCAAGAAGAACTGATGGCAGGTGGACCAGCGCAGTCATATTATGGATCCCACTTGATAAAAAGCATCCACAAAAGAGACCTAGAATAAGATGGAGCAACGACATTAGCAAGTATTGTGGGCCCAACTGGCAAAGGAAAGCTCAAGACTGTATTGGTTGGAAACATGCAGAAGAGGCCTCCATCCTGCTGTGGATACACGATGGCTAGAATGATGATGAGCATGGTAATATTTGGAGCATCAGTGATGCCATCTAGCCCCCCTTGTGTTCTATGACCTTTTTTTTGAATATCTCCCCAAGTTACATCAAGACAATTTTTTAAATACATTATCATCATCATCACCATCATCTTAGCCATTATCTATCCACTGTAGGATGAAGGGCTGTTCCACATGTTTCCAATCTATACAGTTCTGAGCTTTCTTTTGCCGATTTTGCCAGTACTTGCTGAGATCCTCGATCCATCGTCGATCCTTCCATATGCCAATTTTTTTTAACTATTTGATATTAAATAGTGGAAAGATGAAACTTCACATTAATCTGTCTGGATTGAACAGTGAGAAATTTTTTTTGCTCAGTGTAACCTCAGACTATTGCATAGTTAAATCCAGGGGTTTTCAGTTCACGCTATAAACAATACTAGTCATGTTGAGCTAAAGGAAATCAATATTTTTTTAAAGAAAACACCATCTTTTTTAGGTTGGTTCAAGTTGAGGCATCAGTGTGTAAGCTTGAATGTTCAAGCACTTTTCATGAGAATGAAGACCGTAAAATATTACATTCCAGTTATCTGTCCCTACCTGAGTTGCATTTGCATGACAAATGTATTCATGGTCCCTTACCCATGGTTGTTTACTCAATTACATTGGATTGTAAATAAATTACAAGACTGGGTTTATACAGAACCTAAGCCTGTGATGGCAAACCTATGGCATGCGTGCCACAGGTGGCATGCAGAACCATTTGTGCGGGCATGCAATCCCCAGCCAAACTTACCTCACTATGCATGTGCGTGCCTCCCAGCTGATTTTAAGCCCATTTTTGGCCTCCCAAAGGCTCAAGGAAAGCCTCTGCAGCCTTTGGAGGCTGAAAAACAGGCCCATTTCATCACTTCCTGTATTTCTGGAAATACCGGAAGTGATGAAACGGGCCCGTTTTTCGGCCTCCAAAGGTTGCAGTGGCTTCTCTTGAGCCTCTGGGAGGCCGAAAAAGGCCTCAAACAGCCAAAAAATCACCTGGGGGGCATGCACATGTGCACTGCAGGTAAGGGGGTGGTGAGGGAATCACAAGTGCATGCACAGGGGGCATGGGAGGGGGGGCTCACATGCATTGCCTTCTGGGTGCTGGTACGTGAGTGAGTGAGTGTGCATGAGCGCGCGCACAATTTTTGGCACAGGAGCCCAAAAAGGTTAGCCACCACTGACCTAAGCTCACTTCACCCCTTTTTTTAGGTACAAGTGTGAGCCCGGGAACCAGCTATCAAATTGCTTACTTATTAAGATTATCACTGTCACCTGCATGATAGTACACCTATGATACTATCATCCTCTCTTCTTTCTCCTGCACCCCCACCCACTTCACAATGGCAAACTACTCAAGTTCTAATTTAATTGATTCTGGAAAAGCCACAGAGATTGGTCCTCTGCTGCTGATTATTACAAGTAGAAAAGTACTGAATACCTCAGGCTTTCATCAGATAGATCCCTAATGAAATATTAATTTTATTCAGTTCCAGTGGGTTCAGAACAGTCTTTGGAATTTGGTCCATTGCTAAGAAAAAGGGAAAGGTTACCAAAAGGCACATACAGGTCAAAAATGCAGGAAGACGGATGTCTTTATATAGGATACCAATTGTACCATGTTTCCTATCTCGTAATAATGCTTCCAGCTTGTTCCAGGCTTGAAGCTAGCAGAAGTCACCCAAATATTTCCCTGTGCAACATATGCAGCAGAGAATGTTCCTATGAGGAGCTGAAGCCAACTAGAAGATGTTTTAACCTTTCTGCTACAACTATTCATATGGAAGTGGGTCTCTACTCAATGAAACTTACTTTCTACCATTTCAGTAATCGTGGCCTTTGGATAGTCTGTGTACTCCTTGCGTTCTGATGATGCCATTCAGTTTGCTCTGAGGCAGAGGCAAATAAGAGAATGTGATAAAGATAAAAATAGCCAATCTAATTTTAATTCAAGCAGAAAGGTACTTTCTTTACAGGGGATAAATAACACAACTCAGCCCTTGCTATTTGGCAAATCTGGTCTTTCATGCAACAAATGAACTTGAGAAAAGATCAGCAGCTGCAGATTTGTTCCTTTTTTAAAAAAATATATGATAGGGAGTAAATGGGAGATATCTTGGAAGGTTACATTGTTCAAATCCATATGGTCCACAGAGTTTATCTGAAAAGAATAGACTTTAGAATAGAATAACAGAGTTGGAAGGGACTTTGGAGGTCTTCTAGTCCAACCTCCTGCTTAGGCAGGAAACCCTACATCACTTCAGACAAATGGTTATCCAATCTCTTCTTAAAAACCTCCAGTGTTGGAGAATTCACAACCTCTGGAGGCAAGTTGTTCCACTGCTTAATTGTTCTGTCAGGAAATTTCTCCTTAGTTCTAAGTTGCTTCTCTCCTTGATTAGTTTCCATCCATTGCTTCTTGTCCTACCCTTAGGTGCTTTGGAGAATAGTTTAACTCCCTCTTCTTTGTGGCAGCCCCTGAGATATTGGAAGATTGCTATTATGTCACCCCAGTCCTTCTTTTCATCAGACTAGACATACCCAGTTCAAGCAACCTTTCTTTATATGTTTTAGCCTCCAGTCCCCTAATCATCTTTGTTGCTCTTCTCTGCACTCATTCTAGAATCTCAGCAAAAGTAATGCAAAATGGTGCAACAAACACTTCGCTTGGTGTTCCAATAGTACAAAATGCATGTTGGGTTTTGGTGTTGTTTGAGCTTGGTTATTTTCAGTAGATGTTTCATTACCAGGCTAGGAAATATCACAAACTTCCACTTGCATTGGTGTTATACTTAGGCTGCTAATGAATGCCTGCTGGAAAACAGCTGAGTTCAGACAACATCAAAACCCAGCTCTGCTTAGAAACTCAATAAATGACTTCTTCCATCCCTAAAAGAAGCTCCTTAATCCCATTCTGATGTAAAAGATAATATCTGAAGTGACAAAGTTTTTCTACTGCTGCCCACATGTGCATTCTTTTTGAAAAGCTGATATATATCAATCTCCTCTAAGTCAAATTTACTGATTATAAATTTGATAATTTATAATCAAAATTATAATTCCCAGAATTCAAAAGTAGCATTCCAACCATCACATTGCATCGTTTTACCAAGCTATTTTGAGAAATTGAAAATATCCAATACATCATGCAAATGATATACAGGTAATCCTTGCTTAACAATGGTAATTGGCAGTTATATTGTTAAATTTATTTATTTATTTATATTTGAACTTGTATGCCGCCCCATCTCCGAAGAGTCGGGGCGGCTCACAACTAAAATCATAGAACAATAAATATTTAAAAAGACATTAAACTAACAAGCCCAAATATAAAACACAACAAGACAATAAATATATTAAAAAAACCCATCCCTCCCCACAAAGGAGGGTCACAGCCCGGGTTGGTCAAACAACCAAGTTTTTAATTGGCGGAAGGTACGGAGATCAGGGGCCAGACGGAGCTCCAGAGGCAGTTGATTCCAGAGGTCGGGGGCCGCAACAGAGAAGGCTCGTCGTCGGGGAAGTACCAACCGCATTGGACGCCGATGGAACCCGAGGAGTCCTTGCCTATGAGCCCGCACAGGGCGCCAGAGCTAGCTATTGGAAGAAGACGCTCCCTCAGATATTGGGGACCCATGCCGTGTAGGACTTTGAATGTTAAAACTAAAACCTTGAATCTCACCCGAGCGCAATCGGCAACCAATGCAGGCCACGCAGGAGGGGGTAACATGGGAGAACCGGGTAACTCCCATCACCACCGCGCGCCGCATTCTGCACCAACTGCAATCTCCGGATGGTATGCAAGGGCAGTCCTAGATAGAGAGCGTTGCAGTAGTCGAGTCTCGAGGTGACAAGGGCATGAGTAACCGTGCGTAGGGCGTCTCGATCCAGAAAAGGGCGAAGTTGTCGAACAAGACGGAGCTGGGCAAAGGCCCCTGGCGACGGCCCCCACCTGCTCCTCCAACCGGAGCCGTGCATCCAGGAGGACCCCAGATTCCGTGCCCTATCCACAGGGGTAACACCTCCCCTATGGCCAAGGATAAACAATCCTGGCTGGGCCGAGACGCCGACACGCAAAGCCACTCAGTCTTGGCCGGGTTGAGTCGGAGCATGTTCCTACTCATCCAGGTCCGCCGCATCCAAGCACCGGGACATCAGGGAGAGGGCATCGCTGATCTGGCCAGGGGTGGAAAAGTACAGCTGAGTATCATCAGCGTACTGATGGAATTTCACCCCAAAGCCACGGATGATCTCACCCAGCGGTTTCATGTAGATATTAAATAAGAGAGGGAAAGGACCGACCCTGCGGGACCCCACAAGAGAGAGCCCTGGGGTCGACCGAACCCCTCCCACTAACACCGATTGCGATCGCCCGAGAGGTAGGAGGAGAACCACTGAAGAACAGTGCCCCCACTCCCAACCCCGAGGCGACGCAAAAGGATACCATGGTCGATGGTATCGAAAGCCGCTGAGAGGTCCAATAGGACCAGGACAGAGGAAAAACCCCTGTCCCGGGCCCTCCAAAGATCATCCATCAGCGCGACCAATGCCGTCTCCGTGCTGTAACCGGGTCGGAAGCCCGATTGGTACGGATCCAGGTAGTCCGCTTCATCCAGGAAAAGCGGAACCTGCTGAGCCACCACACTCTCAACAACCTTCGCCAAAAGCGAAGGTTGGAGACCGGACGGAAGTTGTCTAACACGGTCGGGTCCAGGGCAGGCTTCTTCAGGAGGGGTCTCACCACCGCCTCCTTCAAGGCGGAGGGAAAGACACCCTCCCTCAATGAAGCGTTGACAACTGCCCGAGCCAACCGCAGGTGGCCTCCCTGGCGGCATAAGTCAGCCAGGAGGGACACGGGTCCAACAAACATGTGGTGGAACTCAGTCGCCGCATAATCCTGTCCACTTCATCCTCGGAACAGGATCAAACTCATCCCAGATAACAGTGGCCAGACTACCCACAACTCGTTCCTCCGACCACTGCAAATCAGAGGACAACCCATCCCGAATGCGAGCGATCTTATCCGCCAGATATTGACCAAACTCCTCAGCCCTGCCCCGCAGTGGGTCGGCCCCCCTCAAGCCGAAGGAGGGAACGGGTAACCCGAAACAGGGCGGCTGGGCGGTTATCTGCGGACGCTATGAGAGTGGAGAGATAAGACCTTCTCGCCTCTCCCATAGCTACCAGGTAAGTCCTAATGTAGGCTCTTAGCTGGGCACGATCGGATTGAGAACGGTAGACCTCCACCTGCTCTCTAAACCCCTACGACGACGTTTCATCTCCCGGAGCTCCTCAGTATACCAGGGAGCAAACCGGGATCCACGACGTGTAAGGGGACGCATGGGGACAACCCTGTCGAGGGCCTCCGACGCAGCCCGTTGCCAGGCCACTGCCAGATCCTCGGCAGAGTCGTGAGCAAGGGAAGAGGGAAAAACCCCAGTTCTGCCTGGAACCTTTCAGGGTCCATCAGGCGCCTGGGGCGGAACCACCTAAGTGGCTCCTCCTCCCAGCAGTGGGGGCGGCCTGTTGGAAGACCAGCCGTAGGAGATAGTGATCAGACCATGGAACGGGCAAGGCTGTCAAAGTAGCCTGCCCTCTGTCACTCCGCCACCGCTCAGAGACAAAAACTAGGTCAAGAGTATTCCCCCTCATGAGTCGGGCCTTGAATCAACTGGGTCAGGCCCATAGCCTCCATAGAAGCCATGAACTCCTGGGCCAAACCCGACGCTCCCCCAGGGAAGGCAGATTAAAGTCCCCAGAACCATAAGATCCGGGAGCTCCACCGCCACCCCAGAGAGGAGGTCGAGAAGCCCAGGTAGGGCCGCTGCCACACAGCTGGGGAAAGGTATGTAAGCAGCAGGCCCACCTGACCACTAGGCCCCACCTCACAAGGAGGGTCTCACTCCCGCCTATCTCTGCAACAGTGACCTCCCTTGGAAACAGGGTCTCCCTAATAACCACGGCCACCCCACCACCCCTACCCTGAGCCCGTGGTCGGTGCAAAACCCGAAAACCTGGAGGGCATAAATCAACCAGAGGGACACCTCCCTCCGGGCCCAACCAGGTCTCGGTGATACAAGCCAGGTCCGCAGCCTCCTCCTCAATGATCTCGTGGAGGAGGGAAGATTTATTAGCCACGGACCTGGCATTAAAATACACCAACCTAAGGCCAGGGATCCCAATCCGATGCTCCCTAGGGAGGAGGCCACAGGGTCAGAGCGGGCCACCGCACAAAGATGGCAGGTGCGTGCTCCCAGCACATGATATGGCCCTGTGCCTCGACGTCTTCTGCCAATTCCAACCACCCTGGGGATCGCGGTCCCCACCTCACACCCCAAGCCCCGCCACCCCCGCCCCCCTTCCCTTACTGCCCGGGCTGCAGAAAGACCCTCTGCCCCCTCCCTAACCCCTTAAGACGACCAATTAGAAATTTTAAAACCTCCCCTTCCGAGATAAACAAAATTTAAAACCCTTGGTCATGCTATGCCCCCTCTCGGGAATAATAAACCCGTCATCGAGGAGGGGCTTTGACAAAACAGCGGGACATCTCAGGGACAGGGGAACACCCCTGAGCGCCCGCAGCTCAAGAGAAGAGTAGATATATCCCATAGTGGTTATTGCTAGGGAGCAGTCAAGTCCAGAATAGATGATAAAAGATGGTAAAAGTTCAGTTCGCCGATGGTCAGTCAGTTCTAGAGCCAAAACAACAGAAGACTTCCGCCCGGTGGCATTCTCACTACCCACCGGGAAGTAAGTTCTGTGAACTCTGAGACAGCTCAAAATCCTCTCTCTCACCGAGGGAACAGTCATCAGGATAGCTCTAGTCCAGGGGGCAAAACACCACTGGTCTCTCACCTCAGTGGTGCTAAACAACATGGCATGCTCCCACCACACCATGTGGCCCCGGGCAACTGAAGACAGATTGGGGGGAGGAAAGATGGTCCAGGCATGGTAGACGGCCACTAAGGGCCCGATGCCCTCACCAGCCAATCACCTCTACTTGCGTCCTCCAGTCCTGAGTCAGATGGCAAGCCTCCCGGCAAGCAGTGGAAGCCGTAGAACAGCCGTTGTTGATATTCTGACCCAGCAAAACAAGCTGGGTCAGACGGCAAACTTCTAGCGGCACAGCTTCCGGCACAGCTCCCGACACAGACAGCATAGGCCATATTACCACGGCCCCCAGGTGCAGATGCTGATCCCAGGCTCCAGGCTCCAGGCACAGGCACAGGAAACCAGCACCAGGCTCCAGGCTCCAGGTTCCAGACCCCCGACACTGGCTCCAGACACGAACCCTGGCTCCAGACCTCGCTGGCTTCAGGCTCCACTGGCTCCAGGTACAGGCACCGGTCCCCGGCTCCAGGCCCCAAGGTCCAGCCTCCAGCGTAAGTCCTGGACCCAGGCTCCAAACCCAACTCCAGGCAACAAAAAGCTCTGGAATTGAGGAGACTGCCAGGCCGCAGAGCCACACCCCCAGCCATCGCGACGAACGACAGCCTCTGGGAAGAAAAAAAACCCCGGACTGGCATCGCCGTCCCTCGCCGCCAGTCCACACGCCAGTCCGCTCGAAGGAAACGCTCGGGCCAACCAGAAGCCTCACAAGCAGCCCGCATAAGCACAATGGGCTGAATGGGCTCCAAATGCAGGCTCCAAACGCGAGCGGCATCAGCGGCGTAGGAAGAGCAGCGCCGAAGACGCCGACGCTGCCAAGGCCGCCAAAGCCGCACTGACCGCTGCGCTGCACCAGGACCAGCCGGCAGGTAAAAACTCTGCCGACTCGCGTTGCCGGCTCCCCCGTCAAAACCCGACCCAGGGAAAGACGCCCTGGGTCGGACTGCTGCCAGGGTTGTCTTCAAAGGACTGGCAAACCCCCAATAGCTGGACTAACACACTCCGATAGCCGGCAACCAAACGCTCACCTCCTCCGAGCCGCCATAGCCCTGCACATGATGCAGTTGCAACCATAACTATGCTAACTCACATCTGTGCTAACTCACATCAGCAGCTGTGACAGTTCTGGTTGTCATAGTTAAGACAATCCCATATGGACATGAGGTATGAAGTCATGTGTTCAGCATTTTCAATCTCCTGCCAGCTTTCCCACTGACATTACTTGGCAGAATCACAGTAAAGTTTACAACTGGTGATCTCATGTCCATGGGATACCGCAACAATCACAGTTATGAAGACAGCTCATTTACCTCATTTAGTACTACTGTGGCCTTGAATAGTTGTTGAACACAGTTGTTAAATGAGGATTACCTTTAGTCATGCAGTACCAGATGATATCATGATGCAAGGGTTATCATTTGTTCTCCTGCTCCCCTCCCCCTACCAAAATCCATGACCATGAATATGAAGAGTTTTGCAAATTCCAATTAAGCAATTTGTAAGATATAAATTGGAGAAATCTTATTCCAGATATTTTGCTCCCCTCTGACAAGTCACAAAGACATAGATACTCATGAGAAAAAAACCAATGAGGCAGTCATTCATGCCTCCCATACACATTAGTCTATCCTGGTTACAATCCACAGGAAACATTGAGATGTTTTTTTTCTTATTTCAACTATAGAAAAACCTAAGGTTATAATATTTTCATTCTTGCAGAGTTTAGCTGTTTTCTTCATAGGTAAATAAGCCATCTAAAAAGACATTTCTGTATTAAAACTATTAAATTTGACAGTCAGCCAAAAAAGGTGGACACATTTGCATTGGAAATATGTAAATAAATTCAGCCTCTAAGCAATCTATAGAAGAGATATATGGATTGTTTTGCAGTAAAGCAGTGTAATGTTCAGCATTGTGACAAATGGTTTTGGGGTGAGATTCCATCACTACGCGGATGACACCCAGCTGTACATCTCCACCCCGAACCAGATCAGTGATGCCCTCTCCCTGATGACCCGGTGTTTGGATGTGGTACGGATTTGGATGAGCGGGAACATGCTTCGACTCAACCTGGCCAAGACTGAGTGGTTGTGCATACCGGCATCTCAGCCCAGTCAGGAACATCTATTTTTGACCATAGGGGGAGAGGTGTTGCCCCCTGTGGATAGGGCGCGGAATCTGAGGGTCCTCCTGGATGTACGGCTCCGGTTGGAGGAGCAGCTGGGGGCCATTGCCAGGGGAGCCTTTGCCCAACTCCGCCTTGTTCGTCAGCTTCGCCCATTCCTGGACCGAGATGCCCTGCGCACAGTCACCTCATGCCCTTGTTACCTCTAGACTCGACTACTGCAACACTCTCTATTTAGGACTGCCCTTGCATATCATCTGGAGACTGCAGCTGGTGCAGAATGCAGCAGCGTGGGTGGTGATGGGAGTTTCCCGATTCTCCCATATTACCCCCCTCCTGCGCTGCCTGCATTGGTTGCCGGTTGCACTCCGGGTGAGATTCAAGGTTTTGGTTTTAATATACAAAGTCCTTTACGACATGGGTCCTCAATATCTAAGGGAGCGACTCCTGCCGATATCGAGTGCCAACCACCCTGTGTGAGCACATAGGCAAGGACTCCTCGGGTCCCATCGGCAAGTCAATGCTGGCTGGCGGTCCCCCGGCGACGAGCCTATTCTGTCGCGGCCCCTGACCTCTGGAACCAACTGCCCCTGGGGCTCCGCCTGGCCCCTGACCTCCACACCTTCCGCCATGATTTGAAGACCTGGTTGTTCGACCAATCCGGGCTGTGACCCCGCCCTGGGGGTGGGTGGGTTTTTAAATTATTTTAATTATTGTAAATTCTTGTTTTGTAATTTTTGGGCTTGTGAATTAGTTTAATCTCTTTTTAATTATTTATTGTTGCTGTTTTTAGTTGTGAGCCGCCCCGAGTCTTCGGAGATGGGGCGGCATACAAGTCCAAATAATAAAATAAATAAATAAATAATAAATGGCCCTTAACTTTTCTTGGCTTAAAGGAAAAGGCTTCAAAGTTACTAAAAGCATGTGATATATACAATGTAGGTTGCTTTCTTAAAATCAGCAGTTTTGTTTCTTAAAATCAGAGCAGTGTCAACTGCTCTTCACAGACATGAACTGAAAATAGTTTTCTCTTTTAACCTGATCACTGTTTCTCATAAGTCTCACCCTAAAGAATGCATGAGCATTTTTGGGAAAAAGCAAGTATCAAAGTGATTTATAATACTATTCAAAAAAAGCAAAGAACATGAATGGTTGAACCTGGGAGAGACATTTGGCCTGATTCAAATGTATCCAAGTTCCAATCTTAAGGACTTGCAATACAACTATGAAGCCCATCCCAAACACCCTTTAATTTTGGCCAAATTATATTCCCCTGGATTTACAAAAGCAGTCATTAAATGTCCTATTACAAAAACAAAGGTGCTTTATTTGCCCTTTATCTTTAAACATTTCTATCCAGTAAGCAAGTGACTCAATTTTAAATAGATAATTGGTGACAGAAAACCTGATAAGGATGATGATGAATTTTATTTGCCAGCCATCTTGCCTAAAAAACATAATTTATTTGGAAGAAGAAAGCAGCTAATTTGGTCTTACTTTCCACTTTCTTCTCAAAGGTTGACATTTTCATCTCATTTGGATCATATTTGCCTGCTGATCTCTGTTGCCAGGAGAACGATTCCAAGACATGTATATATTTTTGTATGCTTATATTCATGCAACCTAGAAGATAATGACGTAGAAATATGTAATGGATTAAAGTCTGGTGCTGAGTGGTAAGAGCTTGCCAGGAGGATAAAGAAGCTTGTTTGGGTGTCATGGGTCAGGTTTCACAGGTCTGCACTTGGTAGAAGTCAGAAACAGAAGAAATACGATCCTGGCAATATTAACTTAAAGAGAGATTAGAGCAGGAACTAAGAAGCTGCTGAGATACAGATTGGAGTCAATTCAAAAACTATGGTTGGAACCTCTAGAAGTGAAGAACCAGGAAAGATATAAAAAGCTACTGAGCTGGGAGTGCAAAGCCAGATGCATCCAAATACAAGCATAGTGGTGAAGAACAGAAATTGTTGAACTTGGAAGCTTGGCTATGAGAAGAGGGAGAGTTTATTATTATTTTTAAAGCACAGCCTGAGGAGATAAATGGGAATATGAGACATAGCTCTAAGTCAATATTGTCAGCCTCAGCAACTTTAGGATGTATGGACTTCAACTTCAACTGAGTCCTTGGTGGCTCAGGCTGTTAAATGCCTGCTCTTAAGACCCAGCTGCCTACAATTACTGTAGGCTCCAATCCCACCAGGCTCAAGGTTGACTCAGCCTTCCATCCTCTCGGGGTAGGTAAATTGAGGACCCAAGATTGTTGGGGGCAATAAGCTGACTTTGTAAAAAATGCCGCTTACTAATAAGCAGGCATATACAATGGAATGAAGGCTATTGCTGAGCACACTGGGTTGTATCCCAAAAATTGTAAGCCGCCCTGAGTCTCTGGAGAAGGGCGGCATATAAATGTAATTAAAAAAAAAAACCTTCCATAATTCAAGATTTTGGCTGGTGGGGTGGCCAACACAGATAGACAGAGGTGGGCATCAGTGGATGGATTTCCCTGTGGATCAGGTGGGGCAGGATTGTTGAATCTCGAAAAAGCAAATGGGAAGTGAACTGGATTCCAACAGATTAGTTGGGGAAAAAAATCAGAATGCAAGAAGTCATGAAATAGTATTGCTGCTACAGGGGGGGCTTCTGGAGAAGCAGTTATTGCTATGAGGAATTTTGTAATGAAGGGAAAAAATATGTAGTGCCTTAAAATTGTACTTCCCCTCATGGAGATTGCTCAGTTTATTGACTTTGCTCTGAACAAGCCTCTCCACGTGATACCAGAAGATTCATACTCTAAGTTCAACATCCTCTTGCTGTTTCTTGTTTTTCTTTTACCTATATGATACTGTCTGCATATCTGTATGGTGACTGCTTTCCTAATACATGTATTTTTAAAAGAATTTTACAGTTTCATGAAACCTTTTTATGAAAGAAGGACCTTCTTCAATATAATGGATTGGCTGATTTAAAAAACCCAAATTCCCACATGAACATTTCTTATAATGTTCTATGTTAGTACAAATAGCAAAGTTACTGTAAATACTCATTTGGAAATTTTAGTAAAGCGATCATGTTCAGCATACTAAAATATAATCTCTTCATTTGAATGACTGTTCATATTAATCCATGGCAGCCCCCATAATGCAGAAACTTTCCCTGAAGGTCCCATTTTTACAATTGCGAAGGAAAACTGCCAAGATGGAATTATTTTATGGGTACTTTTAAAGTTTGTCACACCTTGGTTAGATGTTAGTGCCAATATGGTTTTATGGATCTTATTTGTGTATGTTTTTATTGCATTGTCTTTGTCTTTTAATTGTAATGTTATGTTGTAGTGTTCTATGCAGTTATGTCTATTGTATTGTGAACCATTGTGTACCAGTGATACATAAGAAAAGTAAATAAATATATACATTTTTATTAAAGGATTTGCATAAATTGAGTATGCATTTTGTTAATTCCAGCAAATGCTATTAGATAAACTAGAATTGTGAAAGATGTGAAATGCTGGTATGTTCTAATGCTTGATTCAAATATAACACAATTCCCTATTGGTCTTTTAGAAAAACATTCCATTCTGATGCTTTAGTTGTGTGTGGGTAATATTATATTTCTTCTGCTCCTTTATAATTGAATGGCAGAATTACATTCCCAGGGGCCATGAACAATAGATTTAGAAATAAAAATACAAAGATCACAAGTTCTTAGTTTTTTCCACCCATTTCTTTTCCCAATGATTCACTTCAAATCAATCACAGTACAGCTCTGGTAATTTAAGTGGGCTGCTTCACAAGTTATGATTTATTATAATGTGAAAACTTTTTGGAAGGTAGTGAAAACAGAGAGGAGAGGTCATCAGGAATGCCCAAGATATATGTAACCAAATATATAAGCAGTCCTCAATTGAAGCCAAAATTGCCTGCAATGTGAACAAATTCCATTGTTTGAATAAAGACAAAAGTGATGATTAAACCCACATGGAAAGTATTTCTATCTAAAGCTGGGGCCACTGTCTTAAATAGTTGATTTGGAGACAGGGGAAAAGAAACAAATAGTTATTTCAGAATTTGGAATCATTATGACAGTATACCTTCCTAAGTGCAAACAGTATCTGAATTTTGAAGACTTAATCACAAAAGGGCCTACCTTCTTTGTTACCCTGTGAGAATAAAGAATGTCTTCATTTCTAGCATTTCAGTGATTAGTTACTTCTAAGCTGATCATTTGGTAAGAACTCATCAACTAAATAAACCTAGAAGCATCTGATTGAGATTGATAATTTAAAGTAATTTAGTGATTCAGTTTGGGCATATGATTTATTTACAAATGTGATCGAATAGTCTTCAAATAATCACTGAATTAAATATACAGATAGCCCTATTTTATTGAATTTCCATACTTTTACTGTGACAGAAAAAATAATGTTGGGTTTTTTTTTATATATGAGAAGTTTTACCTCTTTAAGGCCTTTGAACTTCTGTTCCTTTAACCTGAGCTCTTCCTGTTTGTATATTCATTCCATTTTAGCTCCTTGTTTGCCCTTCAAATAGCATTTTTGAGAAAGCACTACCATACACACAGAGTTACAAAGAATGATATATCAGATTGGGCTGCAGATTCTCTGGTGCCAATTTGGTATTAATTTACTTCAGATCTAATAATCTTATCATCATCTTGTTGCTTTATTTGCTTTTAAAGTGTTGAGATTGGACAATGAACAGTTTCTGCTCCAACAATAAACTTTTGGCAAGCATCAAAGATATAATTAGTGGTTCTGATAAAATTCATGGCCAACTAAATGTCTCCAAAGGAGCAGAGAGGGCATTGTGACAAGATCAGCAGCAGAAAAGTGATATATGGATAGCCAAGTCTCTCCAATAAAGGAGAGATCGTGAGATCAGCCATCCAGACAGCTGCTCCTCATGAGTTCTGCAGTCAGCTCGTGAAATTTTGAACAGCTTGGAACTGAGGGGTTCTACCAAGCTCACAGCCATAATGTACCCTTACCTATACAAGATTCTACTGACCCTTATTTCTCAATCACCTCTGGAAATTGCCTTTTAACTGCTTTTCAACTATTAAGAATCTTTTGATCAATAAAATTTATAAAACTCACCAGGTGAGTTACCTTTAGGGAAATAATTTTTAAACATAAATTTAAGGGCATTAAATACCTTTTCTTTTAATAAACAGCAAAAAAGGTGATTAGAATGTTGATTTTGGAAAGTTACTAAGTTTCTAGATGGATTTTAAATAAGATTTTGGAATTAATTATCATAATTCTTCCCATAGGAAAATGCAGTTGTTTTGAATTTTTATAAGAAAACATGGCAGAATGGAAATTTGACTATTGGATACTAAAGGGAACCAAGAGGAATTAAAGATTACTTAGAGAAGAACACTTAATGTTGACTTACTAACCCAGAATGGATCAAAACACTTTTAACTAAGGGTCGAATTTTAAAATTTTTAATTCGTTGTTTTAAAGGGTTAGGGAGGAGGAGGGGGGTGCAGGGGTCACTTTGCAGCCCGGGGGGCGGTGGGAGCGTGTGGGGGTTGGGGGTCGGGGGCTCTGGGCCCTGAGGTGGGGGCGGCGATTCCCAGGGTGATCGGGATTGGAGGAGGACGACGAGGCATAGGGCCATATCAGGTTATGGGAACGCGCACCCGACATTTAAGGCCGGTTGCGCGTTCCGACCCTATGGCCTCCTCCCAAGGGGGCAATGGAACCAGGATCCCTGGGCTTAGGCTGGTGTATTTTAATGCCAGGTCTGTGGCTAACAAATCGTCCCTCCTCCGGGAGATCATCGAGGAGGAGGCTGCGGACCTGGCTTGCATCACTGAGACCTGGTTGGGCCCAGAGGGGGTGTTCCTCTGGTTGAGTTATGCCCACCAGGTTTTCGGGTCTTGCACCGCCACGAGCTCAGGGTAGGGGTGGTGGGGTGGCCGTGGTTATTCGGGAGACCTTGTTTCCGAGGGAGGTCTCTGTTGCAGAGATAGGCGGGAGTGAGATCCTCCTCCTGAGATGGGGCCAAATGGGCGGGTGGGCTTGCTGCTAGCATACCTTTCCCCAGCTGTGTGGCAGCGGCTCTGCCTGGGCTCCTCGATCTCCTCTCTGGGGTGGCGGTGGAGCTCCCGGACCTTATGGTCTTGGGGACTTCAACTTGCCTTCCTTGGGGGGGGTCGGTGTGGCCCAGGAATTCATGGCTTCTATGGAGGCCATGGGCCTGACCCAGTTGATTCAAGGTCCTACTCATGGAGGGGAAATACTCTTGACCTAGTTTTTATCTCTGAGCAGTGGCGGAGTGACAGAGGGCAGGTCGCTATTACGACTTTGCCTGTTCCATGGTCTGATCACTATCTCCTAAGGCTGGTCTTCCTACAGGCCGCCCCCACTGCTGGGATGAGGAGCCACCTAGATGGTTCCGCCCCAGACGCCTAATGGACCCTGAGAGGTTCCAGGCAGAACTGGGGTTCTTTCCTTCTTCCTTGCTCACAGCTCTGCCGAGGATCTGGCAATAGCCTGGCAACGGCTGGTTCGAAGACACCCCCTGCTCCCCTTGTGCGTCGTGGATCTCGGCTGGCTCCTTGGTATACTGAGGAGCTCCGGGAGATGAAGCGCCATCAAGGGGTTTAGAGAGCAGGTGGAGGTTTACCCGCCCCAATCCGACCGAGCCCAGCTGAGAGCCTTTATTAGGACTTACCTGGTAGCTATGAGAGAGGCAAGAAGATCTTATCTCTCCACCCTCATAGCGTCCGCAGATAATCGCCCGGCCGCCCTGTTTCGGGTCGCTCTCCCTCCTTCAGCCAGAGGGGGCCGGACCCGCGGGTAGGGCCGAGGAATTTGTTCAATATCTGTCGGATAAGATTGCTCGATTCGTGACGGGTTGTCCTCCGATTTGCAGTGGTCTGAGAAAGGGGGTGCAGGGAGTCTGGTTATTTGGGGTGAGTTCGACCCGGTTTCCGAGGATGAAGTGGACAGGATTATGCGCGATGAGTTCCACCACATGTTTATTGGACCTGTCCCTCCTGGCTGGCTTATGCCGCCAGGGAGGCCACCTGCGGTTGGCTCGGCAGTTATCAACGCTTCTTTAAGGGAGGGTGTTTTCCCCGCCTTGAAAGAGGCGGTGGTGAGGCCCCTCCTGAAGAAGCCTGCCCTGGACCCGACTGTGTTAGACAACTTTCGTCCAGTCTCCAACCTTCGCTTTTGGCTAAGGTTGTTGAGAGTGTGGTGGCTCAACAGGTTCCGCTTTTCCTGGATGAAGCAGACTACCTAGATCCGTATCAATCGGGCTTCCGACCTGGGTATAGCACGGAGACGGCATTGGTCGCTGATGGATGATCTCTGGAGGGCTCGGGATAGGGTTTTTCCTCTGTCCTGGTCCTATTAGACCTCTCAGCGGCTTTCGATACCATCACCATGGTATCCTTTGTCGCCTTGGGGGTTGGGAGTGGGGGCACCGTTCTTCGGTGGTTCTCCTCCTACCTCTCGGGCGGTCGCAATCGGTGTTGGCAGGGGGTCAGGTCGCCCCTAGGGCCCTCACTTGTGGGGTCCCTCAGGGTCGGTCCTTTCCCCTTTGTTTAACATCTACATGAAGCCGCTGGGTGAGATCATCCGTGGTTTTGGGGTGAAATTCCATCAGTACGCTGATGATACTCAGCTGTACATTTCCACCCCAGGCCAGATCAGTGATGCCCTCTCCCTGATGACCCGTGTCTGGATGCGGTACGGAACTGGATGAGCGGAAACATGCTTCACTCAACCCGCCAAGACTGAGTGGCTGTGCATACCGGCGTCCCGACCCAGTCAAGATTATCCATCTTTGGCCATAGGGAGAGGTGCTGCCCCTGTGGATAGGGCGGAATCTGGGGGTCCTCCTGGATGTACGGCTCCGCTGGAGGAGCAGGTGGGGGCCTGCCAGGGGGCCTTTGCCCAGCTCCGCCTTGTTCGTCAACTTCGCCCTTTTCTGGATCGGGACGCCTGCGACATCACTCATGCCCTTGTTACCTCCAGGCTTGACTACTGCAACGCTCTCTATTTGGGACTGCCCTTGCATACCATCCGAGATTGCAGCTGGTGCAAAATGCGGCGGCGCTGGTGGTGATGGGAGTTACCCGGTTCTCCCATGTGACCCCTCCCTGCGCTGCCTACATTGGTTGCCGGTTGCGCCCGGTGAGATTCAAGGTTTTAGTGTTAACATACAAAGTCCTTCACGACATGGGTCCTCAATATTTAAGGGAGCCTTCTTCCGATGTCAAACACCGACGCCTCTGTTCGAGCTCATAGGCAAGGACTCCTCGGGCCGGCGGCCAATGCCGGCTGGCGGTTCCTCGACGACGAGCCTTTTCTGTTGCTGCCCCTGACCTCTGGAATCAACTGCCTTTGGAGCTCCGCTTGGCCCCTGACCTCCGCACCTTCCGCGAGTTGAAGACCTGGTTATTTGACCAACCCAGGCTGTGACCCTTTGGGGAGGGTTATTTTAAATTTTTAACTCATTTTATAAATATTTGGGCTTATAATTTTGATTTAATTGTTTTTTAATGTATTTATTGTTCTTTGCTTTTTAGTTGTAAGTCCTAGTCTTCGGAGATGGGGCGGCATATAAGTTCAAATAATAAATAAATAAATAAATAAACATCAGACGTAATGGAATATATTTGTGAGCAATGATCCAGAAATTAATCTTAAAAGTGCCTGCCATTATAGGTAGACTGTATTTAAAAAGATGTTTTGGAAGAGGAACATAGTTTACCAGACAAGATGAAACTGAGCTGAAAGTCGACTGAAAAGTTACAACAGACAAAAAGATGCTACAGTGGATATCCAAATGAAACTGATTGATATCTTAATAATTAAAAGATATATACAATGGCAAAGCAAAAAAGTGACTTGGATAACTTTTTTATACTAGATTTATAAAAGAGACCTGTTAATTCTGAAAGATTTTGTGAAAAAGGACAAAGACAGAAATAAAATGAAAGCGTTTTAAACAGCGTGGGACACTATTTAAAGGGATTAACGATTAAGCTGGTTAAAAGGAAGGAATATAAAGTGGGTGTAATTTGATCAAGTTTAAAATAGATATGTTGTTATTTCTGGTAACTCTTACTGGACTTTTACAGACCAAGACTGAATGACAAGATTTTAAAGGACTGTTTACAGATAAGAAATGAGATATGGGATGAAGAGATCATTTGTTGTATTTTAAGAGAAGGTATAAATTATCAAAAAAAATTAATTTCTTTTGAGGAAGGGAGAAGTTACTTTTTTAGATATTTTCTTTTTCTATGCTGTGTGTGTGTGTGTGTGTTTGTTCTATTTTCTTTTTATATTATTGCCTCTTTATACAATTTCTTTCCCCCCTCTATACTTTCTATTTTTTTTATTTTTGGTAGTTTTATTAGATTTTATCTAATTGTAATGATTAATAAATTTATTATATAGTCAAAGGAAGATCTATTTAGTAGAACCACATCCCATTGCATTCTTTCACCACTCCATTTTTTCTTACTACATTTTATCTTAATCAAAAGGCTAAGAAGTGGGGGGGTTGTTCCTTATTGTTAGCATTTTAGCAAAGCATATAAATAGCTATCTGATCAATAAAGATAATTCCTCCATTGTGCCATATGTTTATGAAACCCAGTAAGGAGAGCATCTGTATTCAAAGTTCATCTCAGGTGCCTGCCTCTGCCAAACTGTTTTCTGATTTCTGTCATCTTTCCCCTTGCACTTCCTAGGTATCTTAGTAGCCTATGCTAATTCACAAATGCTAAAGCGGAGAAGTATGATTTATTTCAATATTCAAATTTTATCTTCAAGATTATCTTGGGGGTTTTTATATCCAAGCTATTTAACACCTCTGATGCTGCAAAGATTAAAACAGTTGACAGTTCTGGATGATCAACTCAGGTTCAGCAATGAAAATAAATTACAAAGAGGGCAAATTTTATGCACCTCCCTCAAGAAGTTATAACATGTAGGCATAAAAAAGGTGTTCTCGTATGATTTTTATGAATAAAATATCTTACCTGGTAAAATCATCAGTGCTCATAGAGGCACAAACTGAAAAACATAGCAGAAATCTTGATGGGTGTTTTCATTTCAGCAGCTAATTTTTTTAGCTGCTGTGGATTAAACCCAAACACTAATAGCCTTAGTCTTAGAAATTGCACTTGTTCATCAAAACACTTCATGTCTCGTATTTAGAAGTGCTATTTACAAGCATAAAGATGAGCAACACTGGCACAATGCAATTATTCACCTTAAAAGAACTACATATATATTTGGACATTTTATTCCTTTCACATGTCAGTGTCAGGTATAAACACAGAATCACTGGAAGCTGGTGACAAAAGATAATAAATTCTGTGACCTCATAAAAATATGTATGTCCTAATCAGCAGTCTCAGCTTCCTACAAATTCCTGCATTTGTGTAGGTTTTTAATGTACTTCTCTGACTGGAGTAAACACTGAATTTGCAGTGTTGTATTTTCCTTTTGATATGAGCAAGGGGATATTATCTGATAAATATAGGATAAGCCATAGATTCTTTCTCATTACACATAATAATCTTGTCTTGCCTGGACTTTATGTTATACATGTTATACATGTATATTATGTTATACATGTATATTGTTATACATGAGGTTCTTAAGTAATGAGTTTGAAACTTATGGCCTGGCAGAGGTGATTGAAATACTACTCCTTCACTATTTGGCACACTTCCTGGGAATTGTAATTTAGCAACATCTGCCCTGCCATAAGTTGCCTATCCCTGTGACAATCTTTCTTGTCTTTTCAAAAAGTAAGCATTCAAACAATAATAATTGGGAGGAAATCCAGAATCCTTTCTCAGATAATCAAGAGCATTTATTTTGGGGAAAGAATATATGTCAGTGGCTTTGGAAAACCATGAATTGTATTGTAAATCTTTAGCTCAGGCATTATGAGGCATTGTCAGCTGAAATTCAGTTGTAAGACAATCACAAATGAGTTGCATCTCTTGGGGCTTTTTTCCACTGTTGAGTTGGTGTTATTCACTTATCTTTGAGCTGGCAAAAATTATACTGGGATAAAATTGGCTGACCCTACTGTTAATCCATTCCTTCTTTTTATTGCCTTGGTTTCAAGTCTCCACAGTCACCTGACTTCCATTTAAGCTAATAGGTAACAAGCCAAACAGGGTTTATACACTTTGAGGCTGGACAGTGTCAAAATAAGGAAGACAATTCTACATGAATGCCTGTATAGCTAAGGATGATTTTTAAGATTTAGAGAACACACCATGTTGTGTCATGTTTAGATGTATGTGGAGAAGGGCCCCTAGTCAAGTTGACCTATTATTCCTGAGAAAAAAATTGAGGTGTCCTTGTTTTACAATGAAATAAACACCACTCTCTATATTAAAAACAGAACACAGGACATATCTTGCAGGTTACCTGTGGTAAGGATTCTGCATAGCAGATTTGTTATGAACAGGGATGCATTTCCTTTATGCAGGGCAGGCTTTTTTAACGTGGTAAATAAAAATAAAAATATTGATTGATTGATTGATTGATTGATTAAGCAAATGCTTATAACTACCCATCTACCCAAATAAACGTTTTTTTAAAAAATCTAACTTAGATTCCATGTTTTACAAATGCTTTAATGTCACTTCAATCAAATGGACCTAAGCAACTTACAAAGAAATTATAAAAACTATATATATTGTGTATCACAACCAAATCAATGGCACAATAACAACAAAACAGGAAGAAATAGCACCCCCACACATGCATATTTCACCAGACCATTCAATCCCCAAATGCCCACTTAAACACCCATATGTGAATAAGCTTTCTGTATGTTAACAAGGATGTGGGTAATTTCAAGGAAGGAACTCTGGCAAAGAATGTTTCTTCCACAGTAGTTCATGGAAAGCAGGACTCTTATTATGCACTGTCTACCAGCACTGCTTGGTGGGCACATTTTTGGGGGAGCAAATAGTCTCACAGACTCCATAGTCACAGTCTTGTAGAGCTTTATAAGGTCACTAGATAACCTGTGACATATTAGGTCATGATTTCAGAGATATTTTCTTACCAGATTCCTTCCATACCTTCAACAATGGCAGAACTAATTGTAGTGCTTTCAGTGGAAACTCCCCCCCCCAAAAAAATAATAATCAGGCAGCTATTCAGAGATGTATCTGCCTTGAAAATAGCCCATGTTGATTTTTACAGCATAGTAAAACATCAGCAATTGAGCACAGGAAATGTTTTGTGACATTTTGTATTATGTTATAAAATGTATTATAAAATATGTCCAGTTTCAATTCCATAGGAATCATGGGTACCAAATTTTGAACACATTCTATAAGTTAACTCATTTTTTTAAATTCGTATTTATATGCCGCCCTTCTCTGGAGACTCAGGGCAGCTTACAATTTTTTGGAGCACAACTCAATGCACTCAGCAATTGGTACCTTGGTTTCAAAATCATTACCCTAAGATGTGCAGTTTTGCACAGCTAAAGATTTGGAGAGTTTTAGTGGTTTATAACTTATTAGCACCTTGAACTGCTCCCATAAACAACCAGCAAATAATGCAGATCCTGTGCATGATAATATCAGAGCATTCTCATTAATCCAGAAGAAGTTGTATTTTCTTCCAGCTGAAGTTTCCTGGTGATCTTCAAGGGCATGTCCCATGTACACTTACAATAGTCCAATCAAGATATGAAAAGGCATAGGAGAATGCACTAGGAATAGCTGAAATGATACAGAAGTCAAAGTAATCAAAGGCTGTCCTTGACACATTTTCCCTGTATTTGTTTCAGCAAAAGCTGTTGGTCTAAGAGAACCCCAGATTAGATCAGTTTATTCTGTGGGCACAAAACCCTATCTAGAGATAATATCAGTCAGATACATAGGTATCACTTTGGTGGGCATTTAACAGGGACATGAAAGGACCCCCCAACTGAGCATCACCTGGGCAATGCCTAAGAAATAATAACCATTTCTTATTTTTTTAATTTAAATCTCATTGTTGCTATAGATCCAGATCTTTACAGCCTCATGACACTGGTGAAGACTTCTAGCATTATTCATGTTTATTTGGGATATAGACATACCACTGAATGCCCTCTGCTCCTTGATATTTCATAACCCAGCCACTGAATAATATCACTTAATGGTTTCATTAGATATTAAATAACATTTTATGTTTTTTAATGAATTGGGTTTTTTTAATGACTGCTTGCTAGACTTTGACAAAACTATTGCAGCTTTATTAAATACTAATTCCTTGTAAACCATAGCAAATAACACCAACATTAATTTTGTAGTGCGGTAAATAAGAAATAGGCCAACTGTAGTAACAAAAATGTTCCATTCAATCAAGGACAGAGTCTGAACAGCAGTCTGAAAAACCTTGGGCTATAGATTCATCAATCTTCAAAAAACTTTAGAGATGCTTTCTTTTACTCCATATCTCATACTTATTTTCAGGCTGTTATTTTAAATCCAACAATTTGCGAAAACATTTCACTTTAGCTCTATTTTTTGTATATTGAATTCCTAAGGGAATGAAAACAATAACGGTTGTCCGTTATCCCCTCTGCTCTTCATATTGGCATTGGAAGTATTATTAGAAAATGTTAGACAAAATATAGGAATAAAAGGATTAAAGGTAAGGAATGAAGTGTATAAACTTCAAGCATTCGCAGATGACATGGTTTTTATTATAGAGGAGCCGACAGAAAGCAGACCAGTACTTATTAGGGAATTAGAAAAAGATGGAACGGTAGCAGGATTAAAAATTAATAGGCAGAAAACTAAAATCCTAGTGGTGGACCTGCCCAGAGGCTCAGAAATATTGGCGTAAAATTCAAATTTGTCTACAAGAAATTATCGATGAAAAAGTGGATTTAGAACCAGAACTCTTTTTGCTGGGAATTCTCAGGAAAAGATAACTAAAGAGTATAAAATATTTGTTAATACACATTTTAACAGCTGCAAGAATTATATTTGCGCAATGTTGGAAACAGCCCAACATCCCAAAAGATCAAATGATTATACAAAAGATAATGAATTGTGGATAAATTATTGTTAAGCCTTAAAGATAAAGAAGACTCAACATTCTATATGGTGTGGGAACATTGGTACAAATGGCTAGAGAGGAGATAGAAGAAGGAATAGGAATTATCAATAGAGGCATAGATGGAGTACAATACATTCAGGTAGGAGTTAAGACTTGATAGAATATATAAAAGATTGCTAAGTAATTATCACCACAGGTTGTTTTGAATACAATATTTTTAATGTTTTAATGGTTTATGTTGGTGTGTCCAACAGTTTGTGTTTGGTGTGGGTTTTTTTTCGTGTGTGTGTTTTTAATGGTAATAAAAGTTAATAAAGTTTTTCAAAAAAAAAAGAAAACAATTTGTTCATAATTCAGGGATAAAATGATAAGAGTGGAAGAGGGATTTGCATAGCCATGCCTATTCTAAGCCAGAGTAGGTGTGAATCCTCATCTTGTGTGATCTATAGATGATCTGCAGATGGTAGGTATATAATGTTTGGGAATCCATCTTTTATGGGTAGTCCTTGACTTACAACCTTTGTTAATGGCTGTTCAAAGTTAGAATGGCACTGAAAAAAGTGACTTATGACCCAGTTTTCACACTTATGAACACTGCAGCATTTTTATGGTCACATGATTAAAATTTGGACACTTGGCAAATGGCATGTATTTATGATGGTTGCAGTGTCCCAGGTCACATGATCAACTTTTGCGACCTTCTGACAAGCAAAGTTAAGAGGGAAGTCAGATTCATTTAGCAACCACGTTGCTAACTTAACAACTGCAGTGATACCCTTAACAACGGTGGCAAGAAAGGTCATAAAATGGGGCAAAACTCACTTAACAATTGTCTTGCGGAGCAATTGAAATTTTGAGCTCAATTGTGGTCGTACCTGCATTTTGAAAAGTGGTTTGTATCAATAATAATGGAATTATTATTGTTCACTGATTTGTACTACAACAGTGTCCAGTGGCAGCAGAGAATATGTGACCTCTTTTCCCCCAGCATACTTTTCTATTTAAAAATCATCAGTCTGAAATATTGCATAATGTGCTTCAACATGCTGAATATTACTTCCAGGCAGCCTTTAATGAAATGGTTTTTAGTACTGAAAGCTATGTTTTTATATTCTTTAATTATACAAGATACAAAGTCTTCATTGTCTGCAACAATGGGTATGCAGCTACAAATGACAGTTCCTAGGGAGCTGAAACAGTTTTGTTTCATTTCCCCCCTTAATTAAAAAGGGATTCAGAAAATTATTACAGTATAACATCTTTGGTGAAGAAAGGAGTTGACTGCAGTTGACATCAAACATGTCTGCTTCTGATTTACTGCCTCACCTCTGCAGTTTATCTTTCTGGATTGTCATCAGAAGACATTCAGCCACATTCACTGAAACGCAAGGGCAGCCAACTAGAAAACTGCTAAGCAACTTTCTGTGTGCTTCCTTCTTCAAAGCTACAGGGTCATTCTTCTCTGGGATATTTATACCATCTAGCTTGGTGCCCATGGCATTTTGATGGTTATCCATGTTGCTGTATAATTAGTTTACATTAAACCCCAGAGCCGTGAAATTACAATGCCAGGTCATGTTTAATATCCAAAGTCAAGAATTAGACTGAAATGCCACATATCATGCAGCCAAGACAGATTTGCCTGATTCCCTTGTGCTTACTGCAACTGCATCCATGGCTTCATTTTTGTGCTGTCAGAACTACATGTACATTCAGTAGGGAAGACAGAGCAAAGTGCCAGCTTGAACTGTGAAACAGAACATTGAGCAATGACTCATTGGTTGAGTTCATACATTTCTCAGCATCACACCCGGGTTTGCCGCTGAGGGTTGACACAGTAGACGTTACAGCTTGCCACGACTCTCTTACTGGTACTGATACACACATCTGCAAAAACTGTTTTGAAATCCATGTGTTACAATTTTAGCAAAAACTTCTTTTAAAATGTACATCCAGAGGAGACGTGTTACCCTAGAAATAAAACTCCAGCAATTTTGTAATGTATTAGAAATCTTGATTTTTTAGAAGATGACATTACAAGCCACTTCATGGGGCATCTGGGCTGGTTTCCAGTTTTGGAGAGTTGCTTGGCCACATGCTGTTGGTGGAGCCATACATGTTTGCTCCCTTGGCTGGGTATTCTAATGCTTATGAAAAGGAAACAAGGCTCCAAAAGTGTGGAGATGCAGCTGCCATTCTGACATCATTTTGACCCCTTCTGTGGATGTTTGGGAACCCAGTGGTATCTCAGGAGTTTCCTCCAGGAACTTGGTAGCAAAATCCATGGCAAAGTCCCAAGCCCAGCAGGAACGTGACTTAATGTGTGGCAAGTGAACAAGTCCCTTTGATAAGAACACCATTTGATTAGATGGGTGTCTTAAGAAGACACCCCCTCTCTCTCAACACACACACACACACACACACACCACGGAAAGGAATTGATAATCTTTTCTGCCCAACCCTCCTTCTCCCAGTGGTGCAGAAGAGTCAGCACTTGCCAAGAGTGCTAAAATATGCAACTCGGTCCAACTGCTTATACTGGCCCTTTCCCCACTACTAATCCTACCTTAAGGTCTCCTTGTTTTACCTTGGAGCTCTGAGTGCAGGTGAAGAGAAATAAAGCATTGGGAAAGGATTCACCTACCACAAAGGCATTTCTCAAACAAGTGCAATTTCTCTTCAAAGCGGGAGGTGCTTTGGCGACCTGCTCTATTCATCCCCACTGTACCCTTCTGCACGAAGACCGGATCAAATAGGCGTTGCTTTGTGGGTTCGGAAGAAGTAATCTGATTCTGCGTCCCGATTCTCCCCACTGCTGGTCTCCAGCACGCCGGACACTCTCGTTCCTTCTTTGTCACGCAGACCCGGCTAGCCCGGGGCAAAGAAAGACCCTTCTCTTCTCAAGAACCCGCCGAAGGCCCAGCCACAAAGACTCGAGGCAAACGGACCCAGCCGCGAGGATGCTAACGGGCTGGGGGCCCTCCGATCTCGCCCTTACCTGCCTGGATGCCGGGCGGCCCCTCCGCAAAGTAGCACCTCGGCGGAGAGGGGGGACGAGGTCGCGCCCACCCAACGGCGGCGGGGCTCGCTGGCGAAGAGTTGCCCCTTCGCGCCGGAACCTTTGGCAGCCTGGCGGCGCGGGAGGCGGCGATCCCTTGCAGCTTGTGGCGCCGCCGCTTAGCTGCTCCCCTCCAACCTGGCCGTGACGCAAGCAGAGCCTACTTAAAGGCAGCGGGGAGGCAGGCAGAGAGACACGGAAGGCGATCGCCGCCTCAGCTGGCTCCCTGGAGCCGCCGACCTGCCTTCCAAGCAGCCCGCCCCCCGGGGGTCGGGGCCTCGATTCGCAGGACAAGGAGGCCCGGCTCAGGCTGGTGCTTCTTGGCCGCTCTGGTGCGGTCACTGGTGCTGCTGCCGCCGCCGCCGCCGCCACCGCCGGATGAACCGCGATGGGGGAATGGACCATCCTCGAGAGACTCCTCGAAGCCGCTGTCCAGCAGCACTCTACTATGATAGGGAGGTAAGCCCGATCCACTGGCTCCCAGCCGTCAAGGTTGGGGTCCTCTCCCCCTTTCCCTTCCCTTCCCTTCCGTTCCCGTCCCGGAGTTCCCTTTGCCCGCTTGACCTGCTGATTTTCAGCAAAGCTGCGGCGGAGGCTGTAAACTCACCTCGGAAGTGCCTGCTCTCTCCTTGGCTGTCATTTCTCCAATTCCGAAGGCAGGACTTTGGAAGAAAAGTCTCTAAGGGATTGTTGTTGGTTCCCCCACCTCCCACCCCCAGGAAGGGAGCTGCAGGGTTGTAGTCTGAACGGGACACCTTGATTGACCCTTTTCTTTTCCCTTGTCCTCAAATATTTCTTCAATAAACTTGCTTGCTGCTGCACAGGATTGGCGTCTCCCGCTTCTCACATGCCTTTATTTCTATATTTTATTGCAGAGTTCCGGGGAGACTTTAAAGTTCTATACAATCTACTCAGTTTCTGCTCCCATTGATGTGCTTATAAACAAAGATTCTTGAATTAATATTTAATGAAAAAAAATACATAAATATGGATGGGGATATATTTTTGGGTAGATTTATGTACTTTTAAGTCCCAAGAGTAATCTCTAATCTAGCTGGTGATTGCAGTGTACAAATAATAGTAATAATAGCAACAAGGGTAAAGTAAGGGCAAGCAGCCTCCTTGCCTCTGATTTGCCTCTCTTCTCAGTTACGATTTGTAATGGTTGATCAATATATTGCATACCATAGGAAAATGGGAGATGCACTGCTGGTTTTCATTTCGCCTTCTTTTTTAATTGATCAACTTCTGATGTACTGCAGCAGAGACTCAGGAAGGGGAATGGGAGGGAGAAAGTGCTTCTCAGGTGACCATTGTCATAGGCTTTGTCCTTTGCTAGTAGAATTAAGCTTTGTGTACTTTCATAGACCAAGGAAGTAGTTTTTCCTACTTGCTGTAAATGTCCCTAGAAAGAAGTGCATTGTTTCATAAAACCAAACCATTCAACAAAAACTATGAAGTTCTCTGTGGGTGAGTGCCGTACAAATTCAGCACTGGACAGTTCTACTTAACTGCAATGAAAACAGCCAGAGAATACTTTCATTCATTCAACTAAAAAATGTAGGAATTGCATGGTTGAATGATTTTTAATAAATATGTATGTCATATTAATAATATTACAAAAGTGGCCAAAGGAACAGTTAAAAAAGCAAAATAAAACAATAGAAGCAACTATAATAAATGCTTCAATGTTCATAGCATTAAGGTTAAGTCCTCAGATATTATTTATGTGTTTATTAGATGTATACTCAACCTATCCTCCAGAAACTGAAAGCAGTGCCCATACCATCTTCTCCATTTTTTACTTGTGAAACAGTGAAATATGCTGGGAGGAACAAACTAGCCCAGAGCCATTTACTGAGCTTTCATGACTGAGGGCTGAAGGCCTTCTTGATCCTTAGGCACTATATGACAAAATAGACAGTGACCAATGAATTTTGTGTTGTTGTTTTTTTTAATTCCAATCCAACCCTATACATGTGCATTCACCCAACCTTTGTTTTATAGGATTCTGCTGACTGTGGTGGTGATCTTCAGGATTCTTATTGTGGCGATTGTAGGTGAAACTGTGTATGACGATGAGCAGACTATGTTTGTGTGCAACACCTTGCAGCCAGGCTGCAACCAGGCATGTTATGACCAAGCATTTCCTATTTCTCACATTAGATACTGGGTATTTCAAATCATCATGGTCTGCACTCCTAGTCTCTGTTTTATAACGTACTCAGTTCATCAGTCTGCCAAGCAGAGGGAAATGAGGTATTCTACTGTTTTCCTCGCCTTGGATCGAGATCAGGATTCCATGAAGCGGGATGACAGTAAGAAAATCAAGAACACCATTGTCAATGGGGTGCTGCAAAACACTGAAAACTCCACCAAGGAAGCAGAACCTGATTGCTTGGAAGTGAAGGAAATTCCCAATCCAGCCATAAGAACCTCAAAGTCAAAGATGAGGCGCCAAGAAGGCATCTCTAGATTTTATATCATTCAGGTGGTCTTCAGAAATGCCCTGGAGATTGGGTTCCTGGTTGGACAATATTTTCTGTATGGATTCAATGTCCCTTCTATGTATGAATGTGACAGATATCCCTGCATTAAGGAAGTTGAGTGCTATGTCTCCAGGCCCACTGAGAAGACAGTTTTTTTGGTCTTCATGTTTGCCGTGAGTGGCATTTGTGTGGTGCTCAACTTAGCTGAACTGAACCACTTAGGTTGGAGAAAGATCAAAATGGCTGTGAGGGGAGCACAAGCTAAACGGAAATCAATATATGAAATCAGGAACAAGGACCTTCCACGCATGAGTGTGCCTAACTTTGGCAGGACTCAGTCTAGTGACTCTGCTTATGTGTGAGACTGGCAGACCCAGAATGCTTTGCTGTGTATCATGGCCAGCTGCCATTTGAATTAGGGAAGGACACATTGCTTAAACAACTGTTTTCCTACAACCACCAAGAAAGCCGTTAAAGTACTCTCTGTGCACTTTCTAGACCAGATTCAAACCCGAGTGCTCATAACAACAACAACAACAACAACAACAACAACAACAATTGTAAAAGAGGGATAAAGACACAGTGGGGCAACACCTGCGATCTGGCCTTACAGCTCCATTACTTGTGCCCTCCCGTCCCTTCCCCTTCTCTCCCTGCCCCCCAGCATCCAATGCTATTTGTTGAAGAGCACAATCTTTTGGCCATGATTAGTATCACTCCATTTGTATGACTGATGGAAAACATGCCCAGGATGTTATTGTCAAAAGAGAAGGATGATGGGAAGCATTTCTACAAAAGTTGGGGTGAGGGGTGAGGAGGGAAGGGAGAGATTTCTACTCTCCAAGCACATGATTGCAAAACTGCCATTACTGATCACCCCAAACCTCATCTTGTGGGTACCTAACATCACACTCTCTTTTGGCATTATGCAGCTAAATATTGTATATGCTTAGCATTTATTTTTTCTATCATCATTTTTGATACATAAAAATAATAATAATGAAGATACTGAGGTCAATATAATTTTAATTGTCATACAGCTAATTGTGGCCCATAAAATTTATGAAATAGATTTGTAAAAAAAAAAATCACAGTTCCACACTATGTGGGTGAGAAAGATGTAGAGATTTAAAATTCAGCTAGTTGAAGTAATTAGCTGGATTTTAAAATTACATATACCAAAGGAACAGAATGGATCACTAACTGTGAAAAACAAAACCTATTTGCCCTTACTACGACAAGTGCCATACTTGAAGTTCAAACATTGAATTCTATATTTAGTCAAAGGCTTGACTAAAGATCCCAACTTGAAATACCAGATTTTATATTTTCCTTCCATTTTTATCTAGCTATAGGTACCTTTTTTTGCTTTTCTTCATTATGGCAAAGGTGCAAATGTCCTTGGTAAATTGTGAAAAAAATAATTTTTATAAAATAGAAAGTTAACTTTCTTTTATATAAGCATATATGTTAGTAACATTGCACTGATATATGGTGATGAAACTGGTGTATCTATCTAGAATATAAGAATCATTACATTATTGCCTCTTTTTATATTCATGGCCTGGATTATATCTAAAATATTTGTAGGGTTTATTTTTCCTTACAGTGTCATGGTGCTAAAATAGGGAAATATACATGGATAAGTAGCAATATAGCATGATCCAGAAAATGCAGTTTACCTATGTATATGCATGTGTGTCTGTGTGTCTGTGTAAGCACACAAAACATCTTTATCATTTTTCATTATATGAACATTTCAGGGATATAGTGTTAATTGTTTTAGGTGGGGTGGCCTTTCCCTTTCTCAGATAATGTTAGTCTATTTTAGACCCTATGCTACAATTTCTATGTATTTCTCACCTTATAATGTGCCACCAATTTTCAGTAATTATATTTAGAAGGGATTCCAAATATTGGGTTGGAGACTGCCTGATGTCTAATCATGCAGGCTGTTAAAAGCTCCCCCAAATTTGAAAGGTCCACCAATAAATGTGGAGGTTTCTAAATAAAGGAAGGAAAAACGTGAAATTGCTTAGAATCCCCTTACATGTTAAACTGCAAAAGCTGGAAATTAAGGCAGCTGAACTATCATAAGGTGAACTTTAAGTATAGGGCTCATATTTGTATCCTGTGATCATTATTAGAAATAGGAGAATTTTTTTCCCTAATTCATTTTCCCCCTTCATTCATTAAATTGAACTCTCCTGTGCCAGGACATCTTTAGTTTTTTGTTTTTATTTTTACGTTTATGTCACAAGGTAAAGTATTTATGTACTTTTTCAAAGCTTTATTTTGCTAAAAATATACCATTTTTGCAAACAATCTTCTCTAATCAAATACAAGCTGTGTATTATTATATATATAATAATGTGTATGTGTGTGTATGTGTATGTATGTATGCACACACACACACATACACACACACACATACACAACACATACACACACATGCTGCATAGACTTTTCTTGTCTATACAGCATGAATAGACATGTATAGACAATACATGTAAGTTTTTATTTTCACTAATACATTTGTTTTGAATGGCAAATGTCATTGCAAATATTGGAGAAAAATACTTCAAATTTCAGTAAATTAAAATTAATACAGAAATTAAAGGATTTCTCTCTCCTTCTTAGCTGCTGCAAATATGTCCAGAATAATTATACATAATTCTAATTATTATAATTACATAAAATTATATAGAAATAATCACAATTATTTGAGATCCAATTATTTACTATTTAAAAGTAGAAAATGAATTGTTTCCTTTTTTTCCTTCCTTTTGCTTCTATAGTATATGTTGTACCACAATTATATTCCTTTCATCTTCAGATTAACTATCACCATATCTAAATCCATGTTTAAGTTTCACTAGCCTTTATATTGATCCACATTCTTAAATTCACTTGTGCTCAGAGTCATATATCTTCCTTTTGGCAGAAAATCAGATATGCATATGGACTGGCCAACAATGCATAAATCATCACAGCATTGTTTCCAATAGAATGGAGTTTGCAGTCCTAACCTTGCCTAACCATACAGAGCTATTATTATTGATATATTTGAGACAGTTGCATGCCATATTTTCTAAATGCTTTGAGGCAATCTGAATCAACTACTGAATCTAAATGACAGTGATGGGAAATGGATCGGACAAATCTAAAAAAAAACATCAATATATAGGCTTTGAATAAAGGGAATGGGAAAAGTTGGCACTAAATGCATTTTATCATTATTGATGGGAACATGCCTTAGGACAGATTTTGTTAATAATTTCACTTGGACCTATTTGCTTATTTAACAGAAAAGTGTATGCTGTTTATACTTGTAAAGATGGCTAATTGAGCAATGCATTCTTTTTTTTTTACATTTGTGCAGTTTGATCATAATTCTCTGTAGATATACTTTTGGGAAATTCGGGGTGTGCTATTTATGCCATTGTCATTGGCTGCAAACAGTTACCTATGTTCCCCTTTATCCCTCAAATTGTTGAATGAATTGCTTTTGTATAATTGTATGAAATGAGGCCTGTAAAGTCACCCCCTTTTGTTTCAGCAAGTCTTACAAGCAAGCAGCACTTGGTGAATGGAACTCTAACTCTCTAACACAAATGCATATTATATTTTATATGAAGCCCATTGAAATACATATCCATGAATGTCCTTGATTTCTCTACACATAGTCACTGTGTAGGGCAACCTTTTGGGGTGTAAACTGATTTCACTCAAAAGCACAATGTGATATGAAATCGTAGTTATCTGTCAGGTGAGCTGCTCACAATCATCTCAGACAGTAAATTATGAACATGTACCTGTTGAATTACACATCTTAATTTTAAGAAAATGTTTTCAAGATTGGGGTCATTCTACCTTGTTAATTTTATGTAATGGGAAAAAAATGAAGTTGCTTTAACATGTTGGATATTTAAAAGAATTTGAGGTGCTTTAAAACATGGTTTTGCCACTCACATGAATGCTGAATAAATCAGAAAGAGATGCTTATTTTCAGATTTGAATTGGCAAATGTTTTGAATTGCACAACTCATAATTTCAGGATTTTTAAAATCAGTTATTGATCCTTTATATTGTATAGAAAACTGATAATGATATTGATGCTCTGTGGGAAAAGGGTGGCATAGATACTGAAATAAAAGAAACATTCAAATAAATGAGAGCAGCTGTTGGAGGAGAAAAAGGGAATTTTGTACAAGTTGGCACACTGGAGAGACAAATTAGAGTGTGGGACTCAGGGTTGTATTTAAAAAAAAAAGATGTGGCTTTGATGGGGTGCCCAAACCTCCATCCATTTTTATGTCAGTTGTACCACAGTCTTCACTCTTTGATCACACCCTATGGATACTCCTGGTAGGGTTGACATTGGAGAGGTTAGGTCTGTGAGCCAATCTTAGTGATTGTAGGCAGGTCATGTTCTCTCAATCCAGTCTAGTCCACTGATAGTTGTTGGGAGGATATAAGTTACCCAAGAGTGTGGCCAGCAGCTTTTTAGAGAAAGGTGGAATGTATGTAAGATAAAAGTTTTCTCTGTCCAATTTTGCTTGACTCTAGGGGTGGTCTGGTCTCAAACCCAGGCTGTCAGATTTCTAGCTGACAGTGGCTCTTTAACTGCTAAGCTTTCATGCCCTTTTTGGAATCCATGTAATTATGTAACTAAGACTGAATGAATAAATGTAATCTTTGTCTGAAATGAATGTATTTTTGGGAAGAGACTGATATCAGATTAATTATTAATCCTTCCCACGAATAAAAAAGTGTCACTTTTGGTCTGTACTTCTATTGCCCCTAAGGAAGAACAATATTAGGTGAATATTATTTTAGAAAGCAAACATGGCAGGTAAAGATCACCAACTGTAGTTTCCTATTAACTTACAGTATATTCGCCTATAGGCTTTTAAAAAGTTGGACAAAATATTCTTGATAAATTTGGTAATCATTTTATACCCAATTTTTAGCAGCTCATTGAGATATAAATTGTATTATTGGTATTATTAGTAATAGTAGTAATAGTATCAGGAACAGCCCCTAGTTACAGTAACAGTTATAGGAATAATTGGAATAATGCTTAATAAATAACACTGTAATGGATAATAATAGGCATTTAGTGCAAACTTTATATTCAATAAGGAACAGCTAACTGTTTAGAGATTTCACTAGTTCTGGATCATGCTCAGCTTAGGTAAGATAAATGGGTTTCTACTATTGGTATTCTAGCATGGATTCAAAATCCCATTTGTATATTGAAGGCATGTCTTGAAAATTACCAAATGATACATTTCAATGCTTTGAGTGAAAAGCACAATTAATAACTTTCCCAAAAGCAATGTCAGTAGCTTCCCTCACTACTTTAGCTTGTAAAGAGAAAATACAGAACTTGCTTACTGAACTGAAAACATACAAATGGATGGAATCAAATGGAATAAACTTAACATTTGTTAACTGTACAAATGTGCTCACACATAGAATCAGCAAGATACATAGAAACTCATAAACTCATATGTGTTTCTACCCTGTCCCATGTAAAATAAATGCATGTGGATATATGACGGAGCAAAAAGCAGGTTGGGAATTCTAGCTTGGTTTAAGATTAACACTTTCAATATACAATAAGGTTTTTTTGTGGGGGGAGGGTATAGGTGCCTTTGAGTAAATGTTAACTTCTGGAGATTGCCTGGAGTTTTCTTGACAATGTTTTCTAATGAAGTTTGCCATTGCCTCTTTCCTAGGATGGACAGTGAATGACTGACCCAAAGTCACTCAGTTGACTTTGTACCCTAAGGTGGGATTAGAACTCACGATATCCCCGTTTGTAGCCTGGTGCCTTAAACACTACACCAAACTGAAGTTATATCTGAAAGTATAAAATGATGGGAAAGATCCATATCATTTGCTTGCTAGTAGGGATAAAAATCTCCATCTCTTATTTCATAGGTTTGTTATTAATATATTCATTTATTCCATTAGATACATTCGATTTTTAACTTCCCTGCTTAAAACTGGATATAACAGAAGGTAAAACAATTGTGAAATATATGATAAAATCATTCCCTGTGTCCCTTTACCTTGAATAATTACGTTTGAAGACTAATATTGCTATTGCGTGTAGTTCTAGAATTAAGTTCACATCCTAGGTAGTTGTTTGCTGCTTAATAAATGACTGTGTTTATTATCAAACTAAATGGGAATTCCTCGTGAATATTACATTTTGCCTTTTAAAGGGCAGTTGTAAAAGAATCATCACAGTTTCTGAATGTATAATTTCAGTTTAGGTGGCCTGAATGTAGGACAAGGCTGGAGAAAAAAATGAATAACAATGAATGCTTATGATGAAAAAAAAATATTGGAAAGTTATCAAAGAACAAGAATGAGATGGCCGTGAGAAGGGAAGGATTTACTATCATTCAGTAGAAAAAGAAACAGGGAAAGAAAAGCAGAAGAGAAATGGATTTGTGTTTCTGATGTTTTGGCTCTTACAGACTTTATTAAATTATCTGTATTAGAAATTGAATCATATTCTGAAATATATCCATGCAAACTGTTACAATGACTTTTGTATTATTTCATATATAAACAATTTTTGATCTCATTTGGCTGAAGTGATTTATCTCTCTCCCTCAGTCACTGTATATTATATTATTTGTCAAATATTTTTCTAAAGTCACCACTAATATTAATGCTTGTAAAAGATTGAAATCAAATCTAATTTAGAGAACCCACCAGCTGACTTCATTTAACCAAATTACTGGATTATTTAGATTTATGTATCTCACTTGCATACATCTCCTAATTACAGCATCAGCTTTTGCAGGTTCAGAGAGTGGAGAGAAAAAGAATATGGGAAGACAGTAAATCTTTACATCCTCTGCATCTTACACTTCTTGAAGAATTCTATCAGTAATGGAAAACAGGTTTTTCCCATAACAGCAAAACAAAATGCCGATTCCACCACCGAAATTGATACCAGTCAGCAAAAAAAGGACTTGTGTTTCTCTAGACTTTATGATCAAGCAATTTAGAGGTTATGCTTAGAAAAGCACTATCAGTTTGCTGGTAGTTGTTACATATATGATCTGAATAGGACAATGTTATTTCTAGCTTTCTTTTATTAAATGTTAAATTGCAACTCGTGATTTAATGGTTTGTGATTTAGTGGTCAGAAAAAGTTTGCATTCTGAGTTCAGATAACATCCATAGTTCCTGCCCAACTATGGTTGGGTCATTGAAAGTTACTTTTTATGGTCACTCATAACACAAACCAAGAATCTGTGGAATCCTTGCATGGATGCATTTAACCATTTTACAATTAAGTACCATGTCTGTACAAGATCATGGTTTATTGAGAAATGAACAAAAAGTCTAATATATTTGTCCTGAAGTTTAAAAGGTCAAGGGCAATGTGTGGCCCTGTACAGGTAGTCTTTGATTTACAATCAAAATTGAGCCAACATTTCTGTTGCTAAGTGAGACCATTAAGTGATTTGCCTCATTTTATGACCTTTCTTGCCATAGTTGTCACAGTAGTTGTTAAGTTAATAGCACAATTCTTAGGTGAATCTGGATTCCCCGTGGATTTTTCTTGTCAGAAAGTCACAAAAGGTGACTCTGCAACTCTCATAAATATGAATCTGAATTTCTGAAGCATCTGAATTTTGATCGCATGACCATGGGGCTACTGCAACGGTCATAACGGTTGTAAAACAGTCATCAGTCATTTGTTTCAGTGCTGTTTCAACTTCAAATGTTCACTAAATAAACTATTGTAAGTTGGGGACCACCTGTACACATATTTGGACTGCAACTCTCACTAGCCTTCTACTCCATGGCCAGTTGTAAGCGACAAGAGGGACCACAGACCAATTATTTGGAAGGCTACTGGTTTCCTGGTACAATCACCAAGCTGCTGTAGCTCAATGAAATAGAGGAATAAGATGGGATGTTTTTTCTCTTAGCAATCATTCCAGAAACAGGAGAAGAGGAGAAGCACCAGGAGGTTTGTTATATTTTGAGATATCATCTTATAATCACTTTGCATGAAATATTTACTTTGCTGTTAACAAATACTTGAGATCTAAAATAACTACATACATTATATTGTTAACAATAACAGTGTGGAACCCATATTACATATCTGATATTAACACAGTTGAGAAAGTCCAGAAATATTTCACAAGAAGAGTTCTCCACTCCTCTACTCATTGCAGAATACCTTATGCCACCAGACTTGAGGTTCTAGACCTAGAAAACCTAGAACTATGCCGTCTTCGGTCCGATCTAAGTGTAATATATAAAATCATACATTGCAATGTCCTATCTGTCAATGAATACTTCAGTTCCAACCATAACAATACAAGAGCACACAATAGATACAAACTCAAGGTTAACCGCACCAAACTTGATTGCAGGAAATACGACTTCAGCAACAGAGTGGTCAATGTCTGGAATACTCTACCTGACTCTGTGGTTTCTTTCCCAAACCCGAAAAACTTTAACCTTAGACTGTCTACTATTGACCTCACCCCTTTCCTAAGAGGTCTATAGGGGGTGTGCATAAGCGCACCAAAGTGCTTACTGTCCCTGTCCTATTGTTTCTTTTTATTTTTCTTATATGTATCCATGTATATATAACTATGTTTATACTTATGCCTATTATCTTGTAAGCAATTGACTAATCAAATAAATAAATAATCGGACTCTTCTCCTATTAAAAAAAACATACATAGGGTTATAATGTAAACTTATCAACTTAAATCAAATCTCTCCCTGAGATACTGGAATTCATTGTCAATAACTTTCATTTCAGAGGAATGGTGATATCTGATTTCCCCTTTCTGAAATTCTGTTTCTGAAGGAAACAGATACAAACCAATCAGTATTGGAAGAGGAGAATCATGTTAGTCTATTCATAACAAAAAAAATATCAGGATTCTGGTAGCACCTTTTCTGACTAAAACAATTTATTTGAAGGCATAAGCTTTTGTGAGCAGCACCTCACTTCATCAAATACATGTCTCAAAACATCTGGTGTAGTGAACTGCTGCTTATGCAAAGTTATGCCTTTTAATAAGATCTGACAATCGGAACAGATCCTATAGTTGGAAAAGGTGCTACAGGATTTTTTTTTTACTTGTAAGTGAGATCTGACAAACAGAAAAGGTGCAAATGTGTTTACAGTGGTGACAAAGAAAGCTAATATTTGTGGAATGTGTGAGCGTGTGCATTTTGCATTTTACTGAATAAAGTAGCTTTCTTTAAATAATTTTTCATATGTACAAAGTGTCTCTCTTTTATGATTCCTGTCATAAATGCATCACACTTCTGTGTGAATCAACAGTAATAGCGTTTTATCCCAGATTTGTATGTGTAGAACTGTGGACCAACTCAAGTTCAAATGATTAGCAAATCTGATGGTGAATGGACATTGCAATAGACAGATTCTAATGTGGTTCTTATACAATTCTATAACCCTGTACATTCATATTTTCTCTCCCCCTCCCCCCCTTGTTTAATTCAAGTGATGATAAAAAACTAGCTGGTAATTTCATTTTATATTAAATGAAGCTTAAACAATTCTATGTAATACAGTTTTTAAAATGCAATTACTGTTTTAAATGAATTCCTCCATTTTTCCTGTACAAATTATGTATGATTTCATTCCTTTTCACAACTACTTCACAAGTACCATATTTCCCTTCTTTTGAAAGTGGGGAAATGCAAAGAAATCCATTTGTCTAATAAGACTTGGCAGATAGGGCCTGCTCATTCACTGAAAGAGAAGAACCTATCTCATAAAGCTAACTTAATCACAGAATTGCTACCATCATACAAGTTTTGCTTATAATGGGAGAGAACAGGGACCAGGGTCATTGAACCAGAGGTGGTATTCAGCAGGTTCTGACCAGTTCTGGAGAACTGGTAGTGGAAATTTTTAGTAGTTTGGAGAACTGGCAAATACCACTTCTGAATGGCCCCACCCCCATCTATTCTCTGCCTCCTGAGTCCCAGCTGATTAGCTGGGTCTTCTTTGGTTGCCCTGCACAGGAGAACGGAGCTGGAAAGCAGGTTAGTGGGGTGGGGAGGGAATGGAGATTTTGCAGTAACCTTCCCCTGTCATGCCCACCACGCCATGCCCACCAAGCCATGCCCACCAAGCCACACCATGCCCACCAAGCCACACCCACAGAACTGGTAGTAAAAATTTTTGAATCCCAGCATTGCATTGAACCCATAACACATTTTCTCCTTTTCCTTTAGAATCTTCATAATCCATGTGAGTAGTTTGCAGAAGAAGCACTTGGCACATAACAGCTCAATTCTGACATTGTGGCAATCACTCAAGGAAACGTTCTATTAAGAAAGCAGTTTCTCTGGGGCTAGAGAGAAAGAGAAAGAGAGACTGGAAATTCACACTGAGCTGGGATCCCCACATGTATTAATTTAACATAAGGCTGAGTCATGGGAAAAGATCAAACCAAGAGTCAGAAGCTGAATGATACTAACGTAGTATTTAATTGCTGTCTAGGCATAGTTGGGCACGGCCTTTTAGCAGAGTAGGGGAAAAATTCAGTTTTTGACAGTCACCTCTTAAGTTTGCTATCTAATGAAAAGTGGAAGCTCTTTTTGTATGTTATTCATTGAAAATCATACAGAGGTATTGTGGGAGTATATGGCCCCCTCATTTAGCCCTTAATCTTAAGAGCCTTAGTGGTGCAGGCTTAATCTTAAGAGCCTTGGTGGTGCAGGCTGTTAAATGCCTAGCACTTAAGTTCCAGCTGCCTGCAATTACTGCAAGCTCGAATCCCACCAGGCTCAAGGTTGACTCAGCCTTCCATCTTCTCAGGGTAGGTAAATTGAGGACCCAAGATTGTTGGGGGCAATAAGCTGACTTTGTAGAAATGCCGCTTAGTAATAAGCAGGCATATGCAGTGGAATGAAGGCTATTGCTGAGCACATTGGGTTGTATCCCAAGGATTGTAAGCCGCCCTGAGTCTTCGTAGAAGGGTGGCATATAAATGTAATTAAAATAAATAAATAAATAAATAAAAATCTGTGTAAATGGGTTCTGATTTTCAGTAAGAAGATAAACTTTCCCAGGGGTCATCAAATTAATACAACTTAGAACCTGGGTGAACTATGCAAGAAGTTCAAAAACAGGTTTGATGTAATCTTTTAAAGAAAAAAACCCTATAGTAGTTCTATATTGGGCATGAACCAATAAAGCTCCCCACCACTTACACACACATACAAACTCAGCAGTGCAGGTAGATATGAATGCATTCCAGGCATTCCATGTAACATGGCTATACTATGAGCTGCAGTGGTTACCAATTGCCAATTGCATTGGGGTTCTTGGTCCTGACAGCCTCTTAGGGGTTTTAGGACTTGTTCTTCAGTCAGATGCTGGTCCACTTGTGGTTAGTTATGTGTTTAACTCTCAGTGAAGTATATTTTATTATTTTATCATTTTTCTTTGTATTTGAAGTTTGTAACCCTTCTTAGCTGTCTACCATTATCTGGTGAATGGACAGCCAAATATACTGAATGAATAAATAAGCAATATATTTGAAACCTGTAAACATATCCACATAAGACCAAGGATGGTGCCAGTTTATTAGCGTATCAGACTTTATTCATTATACAAAGTAGCTGGGAATTTGCACCACTTTCCCTTGACTTCTGTTTCCTCAGTTAAAGCACTACTCCACTTGCAGGAGAATGAAGGTCTTCAAGGCAATGTTATATCTCATGTAGAACATCCTAGAATGACAATGGATATTTATTCTCTGTTATATAACATACCTGGCCAGTGAAGTTATTTTTTATAATGAATAAAATGAATCCAACTTCCCTCAGGGGTATACACAGGGAAACAGAAACCATGTCAAAAAATGACATGGTTGGCTCAAAGCTCTATTCATTTTTATGTGTGTTGTGTGACATACATAAAAAAACAAGCAGAGCTTTAACAAGATGGCTGCCATCTTCATTTTTTGACCACTTCCTGCAAACAGTCCTGCTCCATTTATTTAAAATGGTCAGTGTCAAATACTGGTCATGTCTCTGCTGTTGGATTTTTTAAAGGAATAAAATGCTCAGTTTGCTTTGAGGAAGCCTATGGTGAAAATGTATAACATGTGTAAAATGTGTCAGAGGTGGTATTCAGCAAGTTCTGACCAGTTCTGGAGAACCGATAGCGGAAATTTTGAGTAGTTCAAAGAATCGGAAAATACCACCTCTGACTGGAGATTTTACAGTATCCTTCCCCTGCCACACCCACTGAGCCATGCCCACAGAACCGGTAGTAAAAAAAATTGAATCCCACCACTGAAATGTGTGTGCTTATATCAACTGGTTCCATGTATTGCCCATCATATTTATTTCCTGTTTATTTCAAATTTTAAAGTTTGTAAGTGGTCCTGATCACTTATAAATGGGTTTTCAAAAAAAATTTCTATAAAAATGATTCATATTTATCAGTCTGGCAGCCTTATTCTTACCAACGTTATTTACAGTTATAGATTTAAATGTGTATTTATGAAACTAACTATATATGACCCCTGACATTTAGATATTAGCCCTATGTTTAGACTACAAATTAGCGCAGTATGTCAAAATTTGCTTCAAGCAATTAAGTTCAAAGTTCAACAAAGTTGTTTCATTTTGCATAATTGTCATAATTAAAACAAAATAAGTGTGTCAGTTTGACCACACTGAGATCTAATTATAGACGAAGTGTAGTGAAATCTGTACACCTGATCACATTAAAATTAATTACAATTAACTACCAGTATATGCATAAAAGAAATGTTCTGAATTGGGGGTGATTGAGTTTTGGACTATTCTGATTTTTTTTTTACTGCAGTGTTCTGTTTTTCCCTGAAATGGGCTAATCCAAGCATGTATTTACAGATGTGAATAGGACAAGACAGGAAATGAGTTGTTGTGTTTGGGGATTTGAACATATACCAAACTGTTCAAATTTCCTCCCATCTCAGTACATGAATCATTTCTGGAACATCTGGATCAGTTTGTTCTGTAAGGAAAAAAATGTAACATTTTGTAACTGAATCAACATGCATCATTTTGCACGTCTCCAAGACATTGTCACTACTTAAAGATAAGCATTAGCTCTTACCATATTATAAAAGGCACTGCTGCTAAATATTTCTAAATGCAAAATTGCAAGTTAATCCAATTCTCTTTTTTCTTTTTTATTCCTTGGATGTTCTCATACGTATAAATTTTACTGAAGGAGTTCATTTTCCTCTAAATAGTAGCACGTATATTTTTTTTATCAATAGTCATGAGTAGTTTCTAAGTATTAGTTAACATGGAGTGCTCCATTCATATCCATGGATCTAATATGATTTGGATGATTTGGAGCTCCAGCAAAAACTCATTTAGTTTGTCTTTCGTGGTGAGAAGTCAATGTTTATAGATACCACACATGCTCTGTATTCCATCATTTGAGACATAACAATAATTTGAGGCTGGAACAGATTGCAGGAGAATACTAGACTTCCATGTTTTCTTTTCATTTCATTGATTAGTTTCATTTAGCCTTGCTCTCACATCCTTCTTAGAGACTTCTGTGAAGGCTGAGTGATAGACTAAGATGTTCTAAAGCTGAATGAATGTAAATGTGTGAGGAGTGGTACTTTGCTGTGCTTATAAATAGCAAGGAACAAGCAAAATGCTATTTTTAAAAATCAATGTTTTAATTCAGAACATAAAAAGGCCTGTGTAATAAATAATTTACAATGCAGTAGGGTGAAACTGCTGAAGAATTAATAATCTTTTGTAGTTCAGAGCAGGGGTGGGCTTCAAAAATTTCAGCAACTGGTTCTCTGCCCGATTGCTGGGAAGGCGTGGCCATGGTGGGCATGGCCTAGTTGTACTCCTGCACCACAGCAGGGGGGGCATTTTCACCCTCCCTGAGCTCCAAAGGCTTTCCTTTAGCCTCCATGAGGGCAAAAATGGCTTCCCCGGGCTCTGGAGGCCCTCTGGAGCCTTCACATGGGCCCTGCACTTACCTGGCATCCAAAACAGGCCACGTGGAACAGTGGTGGTATTCAGCTGGTTCTCACTGGATCGGGCGAACAGGTAGCAAGGATTTGGTGTGGGTCGCTGAATTGGTAGTAGATTCTGGCTGGCCACACCCCTGACCCAGTTGTCCGGTTGCTGCTGGCTCGCTTGCCCCACCCACCTGAAGCTGGCCCCTTAAGGTATTTCCTTTTTTCCCTCCTGACAATCTGCTGTTCATATGATCAGCTGTGCTGGGATTCACCTTGCTGAGGCCCAGAAGGGCAAAAAATGGAGGGAGGGGCTCAGCCCCTCCCCTCTGTTTCTTACCTTCCTGAGCCTCAGAGGAGCCTTCTGGGAGCAAACTGCTCCCGAGGATCTTCTGCGGCCAGGAAGGTCCCAAAACAGACTGTGGAGGGATGCTGCGTGCCCTCCGGTGCTCTTTTTTGTCCTCCTGAACCTGAGAGGAGCCTTCCAAGAGCAAAAACGCCCCCCCCCAGAGGCTCTTCTGAGGCCCAGAAGGCCCAAAAAATGGGTGTGTGGGGGTAACTGCAAAAAAGCAAAAAAAAAAAAAAGCCATGCCCACCCAGTCACATGGCCATGCCTACCAAGCCACGCCCACCAAGCCATGCCCACAGAACCGGCAGTAAAATTTTTTGAATCCCACCACTGGCATGGAGACTCCTGGGAGGGGAGGGGTGGGGTGGGTGAGGCCAGCCAGGGTGGGATCACCGAACCAGTAATTAAAAATAATAAAATTAGATACCGGTTCACCTGAACTGGGGCAAACCAGTAGCAGCCCACCCCTAGTTCAGGGGACGTTTTCCATAAACTGGGCATTTTGTTTATGAAAGACTGCAAAATTACAGTGGTCACTGGGCATACAACTTGGGATGGGAATCCACAAGAGAGAGTGAGTCTTTAGAGGAAGAGGCATTCTCCACCAGTCCAGCACTTGTCCCCAAGGGAAAAAAAAGAATGAAGTATCTTATGGAGGATTGACTGTTCTTGCAAGTGGTAGTCACTGCTCCTTCTTCCTTCATACCTACTTTTCCTTTCTACATTTTGTTCACTGAGGGAGAGCAAAAGTAGGCAGAGATGGCTGTTTACATCAAGGATTCATTTATATCTACCTTGCTGCCCTCCAATTAATAGAGAACATATTCTTCTCAGCATCAGGTGCCAGAGAACACAAGGAGAAGCATTCTTCCATATCTAAAAGAATCTGGCTATTATTCTTTTAGATTGCAATAGAGGGTCAGATGTTCCCTTGGTCTAATTCAGCAAAAACCTCGTGAACCCAACTTTCTGGCATTTACCAATGTATCAAATTGCAGGCATTCAGATTAAATACTGGATGCATATTCATTCACTTCAGACATCGATATTTTAACAAGGGGAAAAATGCATGGTATTGTCAAATTCTTCCATTCCTGCTAGAGGGAAAAACAGGTGTGTTTTTTTTTAGAAAAGCAAAATGGAAATTAGGTACCAAGGCTAGGAAAAGAGAAAAGTTACGTTCTACAAGTCCCTAATAATATGAATATCTATAGGAATATGGAAAAAAGGGGGATAGCAAAGTGAGCAGGGACCTCAGATTCAGGCATCAGGTCATCTCATTCCTTGCTAGGAATTATGCATTAAGTTTAATTCCTGTTTTTTCCTGTGTTTCAACTCTCTTCTTCTTTTATTTAGTATTTATATTGTCTGTAATTGCTCAATAATGATTTCTTTCTGTTCAAAAGAACAAAGAACAAAGAACAAAGTTCTTCTAATTTAAGGATAAATCTACATCAACCTATGTCTGTGCAGAGCCTTATATTGTCTGATATAATATTTATTCAGAAAATTGTTTTAACTTCAACCTGTGATGTGACTTATTCAGTGTGTTTATTTCCTTTGCCATGAAATATTTTACTTAAAGCTTAAAAGAGTTTTACTTGTCTGTGTCTTTCCCCCCCCAATAAAATGTATTTTTACTTATACCCTGTCAGTTTATCTAGTTTCTAAAACTGGAGGCCATGTAACTTTGAGGCGTGTGTCTGAAGAAATCCATTTCCACTATTTTATCAAGCATGCAAAACTTTCCAACTTATCAAGAGAAGACAATGCAATACAATCCAAAATTATGTAGTACTTTGAAATGATGCGTTGATCCACCAAAGCTGGAATTAAATTGGTTCATCAAAACTAATACAGAAATAAAAGCTATATTATTTTGAATGTATATTATTTTGAAGCAGACGATCTGGATTAGGAGGCTACAAAGCATTTTTGCACCATTTCAAAGTGCTTCACAGAAGTAGCAGTGACTTTTTTTTAACCACTTCTGAATCTGTTACGGAACATATGTAAGGTTGTAATTTCATTTCCTTATATCTGAGGTCAATCAATGAGTTTGATCATTTCATTGAACTCTGTACCTAGTTGGACTATTTTGGGATGGTCAACATCACTCTGGGCTCCATTCATCTTTTCAGCTCTCCATTTTTACTGTGTTCAAACACAATCTAGAACTTTATGCTTTGGTTCTCTTGTTACAAAGATTCCGAATATGCTCATGGCTGAACAAATCTGCATGATTGGTGCAGGCTTGGATATTACAACATTGACTGAATAGGTGTCAAACTAACGTTACAGACACTGACCTAAAAGTTTACTATTTAAAAAAAAGAGTTAAGTCTATGAATGCTGCATGTTCTGTCATTGTATCATGCCAGTGATGGGGGAAGGCATTTTTAAGGCAGGGCCAACTTTCAAAATCAGTATTACTACTATCCTGAATAAATAACTGAAATATCCTTTTCTTTGTAAAGTGAAAAGATAAAGCAATATGTTTTTAAATTTAATAGTATATTAAAGATTGACTTAGTTTCATACAAATGTACTCACTATAAATATACTAATATTTATTTCTATAGTAGTATGTGATGGATCTTTTCCTTTTCTTTCTTTCATACATTTTAATCACTGTTATATGTTAATGTTTTCATTGATTATGCAAACATTGTTCTGTTAATCATGATGATTTTTACTATTTTACTGGTTGTTATATAAAACATCACTTAAAAAAACCCCTATACTGGGACTTCAGAAAATCTAACAATCAGAGTAAGGAAAGTACATTACCCAAAAGGTAAGTCAATGGTCATTCTTCAGGGTCATGCCAAACCTGCCATTCCACAAAACAAAACGAAAAGTAAGACTTCAAAATATTTATTTTAAAAATGGCTTCATTACTTTATCTCCAGGGAATTGAACTAACTAGATATTCTCTAAGTTACCTTCCAATTCTATGTTCATAACCACTCTACAGGATCTTTAGCTGACAAACTGGAAGCTACTATGCTGTCCTTTTTTCTAACTTTGCTAACTTTTAAAAGATGAGCTGAGGAAATATTTCAAACATTTATTGCAGCACAACTTTTGCAGATATCCGTGAAGTTAGATAGGGTTTATTTATTTATTTAGCATATAGCATGTCATACATGGAATAGCAATATAAATTAACATTTCAACTAGATTAGTAGATTAATACTGATTGGTAGATTACTTACTGATTATTTATTAGATTACTTAGTAGTGTACAGAGTAATACTAATTAGATTGTTAATTAATACTAATTAGTGGATTAATACTAATCTAGATTAGTAGGTATATAGATAGGGTTAGTATCCTTTAATAAGTCAGGGAGCAGGACTAATTTCATTTCATTCTATGAAAAAAGAAGCAGCTGCAGGCTTTCTGATGTTTTCCCATTATAGCCCATGGATAACTCTTTTTTAAAAAATTGAATATAAAAGAGACTGCAGTACACTCAGATTGCCTAAGATCAGAAACTTGAACCAAATCTTGTCTTGTTTGCATCTCCAATTCATATTGACTCAGGGCTGATTCCTAGAAGGCTGTTACCATGACTAATTTACATTTCTTTCTAGAATATAAAACATAATAGTCATGCAAAATCTCACTCAACAATATTCAGGAAGACATTTAAACCTATTTAATGATTAATTTGCATTGGGTTATTAATTTAAAACAAAATTAATGTTCTTGTTGTACTTAAAATAGTTAAAAATATACTTCCAGATTAATTTCTTTTGCTCCTTGCTACTCAAGAGTAATACAAAAATTGCTGCAAGTTTCAGCTCAAGCCATGTCAACATGTCAGCTCATGTATAAATAAGAAATTCTTGGTAGCATTACTTGAGGGAACTGTCATAATAAAAAAAATTCCTAGGAACACTGACATGCAAACATCAAGAACTTGTTCTGGGGTGTATTTGAAAGCCCTTTGGACATGTTTTGGTTTTTCACTAGGAGGGTTAGCTTGCTGAAAACATGGCAGCATCAGCAATTCCCAACCAGACTTTGTTCTTTCCAAGGTCTTATACTCCCAGAATACTCAGTTATCATGACCAAAGGCTTGAGGATTTTTTAAAATGTGCCCAGACATTTTAAATTTGAAGAAATAATGCAGTGACGTTTATAGGGTTACAGCCCTTATTTGAAGTACAGCTATGGTAAATTACTGAGAGAATTTTTTGTCGAAATGATTATTCTGCATTCTCTGTTATTTTGTATTCTGATTTTAAAGAATGACTATGAATATTTCTAAATGGATTAGAGCTGATTGTCAGGGAAGGAGCTAGAATTCTAAGAAGGCAAATCCATAGTAATTACCATCAAATGAACCAGCCATTAAGATTGTCAACAGTTCATGAAAGAACACTGTACAGTTGTTCAGAACAACAAGTTTGACAATAACTGTGTGATTGAGGATGAAGAAACAATAAAGCTAAGACTCTCTTTCATAGTACTCCAAAGTTTTCTAAATATTCCCAGATTGTTCTCAGCTCTAAAATCTCTCCATTCTTTTCAAAATAGTGTTTCATTACACTAACATTTGACACTAAACTGAAAGCATGCAAACATCTATCTATAAAATCAACTGAGTATAGTATAGACAAAGTATTTAGTCTCAGTGAATATAATTGGTTTTCAGAACTAGCTCCCAGTGCCACCCTCTATTTCCTGGGAGCACAGATGATATTGCCCTCTTCTTATGCCAGCTCTTTGCAAAGACACCTTCCATCCATATTTTCTAGATTTTATTGAAAAGGATTGTTTTCTGACCAGAACCATCTAAAGTCATTCACAAAGGATGGTTCCCAGAACTTCATTCCAATCTAAAACAAGCCCATCTTTGATTGTTTGCAATAGCTGACATGCCTTTTCCTCCCCAGAAACTGAATAGGAAGGCATTTTGTCCTGGGTTGTTGGACTGTCAATTTTTTTAAAAAATAATTTTACCCTCTGTCCATGGTACTGAAATGTTTCCCTTTCCCTTTGTAAAAAGTTTTAAATTGTAACCTAGGCACTTTGGTGATTTGTTCCTATGGAACTGAACTTGGTTGTTCTCCACTACAAAATGTCTATGAATCCACAGAGAAAAGTAGGATCACAACCTGTTCTGTATCATTTTAATTATTGTATCATTAGACCAACAGTGATAGCAAAAGAGTAAAAAGAAAGAAAAAAGAAGTATTCTATGCTATTCTCAAAGGACATAATTAGACAAGTTGTGTGTCTGCAATTGTATCTGTGTGAAGGCATCCATGTATGCAAATGCCTGGGAAAACACTAGGAAGGCACTAGTAAACTGGTTTACACAGAAGCCAGTCAAGAAGACTTGCCTTCCCTATATAAATAGAAAGGGCATGAAGCGAGTCAGGTCTTGGATGGGAAGAGATACAATCAATCAAGTAGTTTTATAGTGACCACAGTCTAAACTGAACACTACCTTGGCCTTGTTGCCAACTCATGCAATTAAGATTTTAATTTCTGAAGCTGACTTAAGAAACAGTCATGGAAGTCAAGAAGCTTAGAATTGCAATGTAGAATTTCTCTTAGGTTGCAGAGCGTAATTACCCTGATATCCCAGCAAAGTGCAATTTACAATATACATTTATAAATCCATTTTGTATGTTTGCATATCTAATAAAGCAACATTTCAGCAACATACAAGTCACGATCTGAAGACCTGGTTGTTTAACCAATCCGGGCTGTGACCCTGGGGTGGGGTGGTCTTTTTAGAGTTTTATCTCTGCAATTTTAGTGTTAATTCGGCTTGATTGTTTAATCTGGTTTTAACTAATTTATTGTTGTGTGTTTTTATTTTGTAAGCCGCCCCGAGTCCTTTTGGAGAGGGGGCGGCATATAAGTCGAATTAATAAATAAATAAATAAATAAAATGATGAATACATTTTCAATATAATCCATTTTACTATCACAGTGAAAGTACTTATTTAGGGTAATATTTACGTCAAAATAGTTATCTTTGAATGTGCATTTTTTTCTATTGATTTTCATATTTTTATTCCTCTTTCCTTTGATCTGTTTGAAGATTTTGCTTTTATATTTAGATATGAAATTGAACCATAAGATCATGGAAGCATATAAAATGGGGCATCAAAAATTAAATATCGAAACTTAAATACCTAAATTATATATATATATATATATATATATATATATATATATATATATATAAATTTAGGTATTTAAGTTTCTTCAGGTATTTTCCCACGTCTTAATAGTAGTTTACTATAGTCTACTATAGAAAACCCCAGCTATAGAATCATCAGAGAAGCCATAGAAATTGATAAAAGACCTAATAGTATGAATAGAAGAGATGACTCCACCAGACTATCAATCTTCTGGAAGCCTGCACTCACAAACAAAAAAATATCTATACCACAATCCAAACAAACAGACACAAACAGACCCCCCCTAATACGTCCAACCCAAACACGCCCCAGCCAGCTACCCAAATAAAACCTAGCTTCCTAATAAACAATCATCCGCCATTCACAAGAAACCAAGCTGCACTAAAAAACTCCAATACACAAAACACAAGGTTGCCAGGTAATCAAGAACACAGCAACTCGAAGACCAATAAACACAGACCTAGACTCCCAGCCAATAAGGATGAAGAAAAAACCGTTCAAATAAAGCACAAAGCCAGCACCAAATTCAAACAAAAAACAGCTGCCAAGCCTGACACACACGATTAAAAAGAACCCAATACACAAGCCTGAAGATGGCAGATGAGATTCTGCTGAAAAGCTATAACTTTAAAAGCACAACTATTAAGATGTGGGAAAATACCCAAAGAAACCTAAATACCACACAAATACCTGTGAAAACATAAGAAAACATAGATAGATAGATAGATAGATAGATAGATAGATAGATAGATAGATAGATAGAGATATATAGATAGAGATATATAGATAAATAGATACACACACACACACACACACACACACACAGAGTTGGATTATGTCATTCCGGGCACAGTAAATTGAATCTGGCATGGACTGTTTTCTACATACCTTGATGAATTCATTGTAATTTTGAGGTTAACCTCAAATACAAACAAATAGAACTTATTCCAATCAATGTTTCCAGACAACCTAAATCCAACTCCTTCAGTTTTTTTTTGGGGGGGGGGGAATTATATTCTGGGGCCCAGTTTGGGATTTCAGAGTTAAACGGTACAGAAGAATCCAGGCCTTTTCTCTGGCAGCCTGAAATAAGGAAATCCAAGGAAATCTTTGCTTCTTCAATTCTTCATAAAGTAAAGTAGTCATATTGTACCATTCACAAACGTAATTCTAAAACCACATTCTCAGCATTTATATAGCAGCATTCTTGTCTGCTGTTTTTGTGTATTCACACAGGATAAATCTAGATTAAAAATATAGGCAGTACTATAACCACCTTTATCCCATGGAAAATTGTCTGTAGACCTGTTTGTTGTCATTTTGGCATGTTGTGGTTAAAGCAGTTCAACTTAGAGCATTTATCCCTGATCTCAGCAAGTACTTATATTAAAAACTTATTTTATTTTAATGTGGAACCAAAGGGATTGAACTTCATGAGTGGGTCTGTCAAGGAGAATGAGCTCTGTCAGATGCTGCATATTGTCAGCCTGGAAACTTGCCAAGCTGCTGAACAACCGTTGTGATGTAACTCAGTTATATCTTGGAGAAAGAAAATCTATAAAGCTAAAGTGCTGCTTTTTTGTTTTTTGTTTAATGTAACCTGGACTCAGAACAACTACTTCAGCAGTTCAGATTGCTTGATAGCATTGCATCCTTTTAATAAAAAAATTCATAGTGGTTTAGAAATCCAAGGAACACTTTACTATAATTGGATGTATAACTCAATGAAGTAGGGATTCCCAATATTATAAGGCCCACAGGCACAGTTAGTGTTATACTCTAAATATATAGTGAATGCCTAAATTTATAGCACTGTGAGAGCCTCCAAATATTGGGTGGCACGACTCCTGTCACAGGTATACAAAAACCTGATGCAATTTTCCAAAGTAGCAAATAGACAAACATGGTGGTGTGCCCTATTTGTTACAGTATTTTGTCTCTGGAATTGTATTCCACTGAGATTCAAGCTGCTCTCTTTAAATGGGTCTTGAAAATTGAATTTTTCTTCAGGCACTACATTAGGAAATATATGCCTCCATGTAAAATTTATTAATGTGTTTTGGGTATTAATCCCAGGATTATTGCTTTTTTATTTGCATTGTATTGCTTTGTAATTATGAATTGGGCAGCCTATAAATGTGATTTATAAACATCAATAAATAATATATGTTCAAATATCCAACAGACCTTTCTTCCATGCCAGTCTCACACTTACTAGTTCCATACTACAGATTAATATGGATTACTGATTGCAAGTGGGGTCAAGTATATCTCTACTATAGTTTATAAAATGATATACCACTAGGTGACTTTTGGCCAGTCACTTTTTTAACCCTAGGAAGAAGGCAATGGCAAACCATTGCTGAAAATATTTCCAGGAAAACTGCAGGGATAGTCCAGGACATTGCCAGGAGTCACAACTGACTCAAAGGCACAATAAAATAAATTAGTTCCAATTATTCTAATTATAGTCTCTGAAAGAAAAAAAAAGTCAGAAAATAAACCAGAAATTATAAGGCCTGTAGGATCTATTGCGACTTGCTCAAGTTACTTGAGTAAACAAATCCTATTTATTTGTATTTATTTGTATTCCACTTTATTATTTTTTTACAAATAATAAAGGCAGTGAATATATCCAACATACATTGCTCCTTCTATTTTCCCCACAATAAGAAACCTGTGACATGGCTTGGGCTGGGAGAGAGTGACTGACCAAAAGTAACCCAGCTGGCTTTCATGGCTAAGACGTAGCCCAGTTCCTTAACCACTAGAACAAACTGGTCCTCTATTTAACATGTTGGAAAATGCAGCTATTATCAACCATTAACTTCCAGGAAAGTGTGTGAAGGAGTGTATTCATATGGTATTTTACATTTGGATGATGGTAATTTTTCAATTAAAAAGCCTCTCAGTTATGAATATAAGTCTGAGAAAGAAGAAGCATTTAAAGTTATTTAAAGGAAATACGGAAGAAAAAAAACCTATCTGATTTACCGAATATTGTAGCATTTAATCAGAGAGCAAAGGAAAATGCAAATTTAGCCAGTGGTTGACAGAAATAAGACGACAGCATAAGCTTCTTAGCAGTTCCAGATAATAAGTAATGTTTTGAAAAAGGAGGATATTGCTGCTTCAGGATTTGAAGGCTATGTGCATTTTGTTGGCTGTGTCACTTGGAATTCAGATTATCTTTATCCCAATGTGCTAGTGATAATATTTTAACACTGCCTTCAAACACAGGGCTATCTTGCTATCTTGCAAGGAAAACAGCCAAATGCATTTCACCTGAGATGTCTCAATTTCAGCAGTGTTATCATCGAAGTGAACCAAAGGTGGAATACTGTACACAGATTGTTTTCACTGCAAAAGTCCTAGGAGAGTAGAGTTCAGACAAGCCTTATATTTATTTATTTATATTAAATAGAATCATGTAGCCACCCAACTGCCACACAGTGATATTTAAATATTATATTGGCGCACAGTGATGTTTAAATATTATATACTTTAGACTATTTAGTGCACCTTTTTATGATAACCTATATGGAGAAACAGAATGCAAGTGTCCTTTTTTGCTGGTATGAAAAAAATAGGGCAAGGTGTCACAAGAACTTCATCTTGTGTGTATTTATGCAAATGTTAATTCAATTCAAGTCTGGGGAATTCCCTCCAGTTCCCTGGGAATGGAGTCTTAGATTACACACACACACACACACACACACACACACACACACACACACCTAGTACCAATGCCCCAACAATGACCAACCATTATGAGAACCCTTATGACAGGCTCTATGAAGAATTAAATGTTCTACTATCAGCAGTGAGCAGCACTGACAAGCTGATCTTACTTGGTGACTTTAATGCAAGAGCCGGGTGCAATTCTGCAACCTGGGAGGAGTCAATGGGGAACATGGAGTGAGCAATTAAAATAGTAATGGCCTACTCTTATTGAAGACTTGTGCAGCACATGACTTCCCAATCACTGATATAACATAGTTCCTACATCTAAATTTTGGAGCACCCCCAACCCTAAGAATTGGCATCTTATTGACTACAAGTAATCATCAACTTACAATCACAAATAGGACAGCAACTTCCACTGCCAAGCAAGGCAGTCGTTAGATGGGTCACACCCTATTGTATGAACTTTGGGAAATGATCGTTAAGCAAAGAAAGCACTGCAATTAAGTGAAGCATACAATCAAGAGGATCTGTCTTCCCCATTGACTTTGCTTATCAGAAAATGGCTGGGAAGGTTGCAAATGATGGTCATGTGACCCTGGGATGCTGCAATTATTATAAATCTATGCTGGTTGCCAAGGGCCTGAATCCTGATAATACAAGGATCGGTCATAAGTCACGTTTTTTAGCACCGTTGTAACTTCAAACAGTTGCTATGTGAATAGTTGTAAGTTGACTATCTGCATATCAATGCTAGGAGAAAAGAGAGGCTATATATCAGAGTGAGCAAGGCCATGTGTGGTGCTGACTGTTGGATGGATCACAGGCTCATCGTTTCAAAAATTAAGCTCCACCTCAGAACCAAGAAGTGACCACAAGGAAGCAAGGGCATGAAAAGAATTAACATGGCCAGGCTGAAAAACACCAGGATGGCTTAAGCGCTGGCTGAAGATTTAGAAACTAAGTTTGCTGACCTACATCTTTCTGGCAATGCTAAGGATAACTGGGATTGCTTCAGGGACGTTGTCCATTCATCTGCACTGAAGACGCTAGGGCCCTCTGCTTAGAAGGAGCATAACTTGTTTTGATGAGAATGATGAGGAGATACAGGCATTACTTCTCAAAAAGCATTGCAAATTTTGTTTACCACACAAAAGTCTTGGATATGGTCAGCTGACAAAGCTGTGGAGGATCGTGTTAAGTTTGGGTTCCCCACCAAATTCATTCCGATCATACACAAACTAACAGCATTGGGGGCAGCGTGCTGCATGGTAGGAAATCTTCTAAGGCATTTCCAGTTGCTAATGGTGTCAAACAGGGCTGTGTGTTGGCATGATTATATATATATATGGGAATATTGAGAAATTAGTACAGCAACAAAATTGAGCGTACTCACTAGTCTTTATACTTGTGCTACTGGCTGCTGCTGTGATCATGTGATCCCCATTTTCAATGTACCATAACAGTTTCCCAGCCACTCTCACAATCCCTCATTTATCCATTAGCAAATGGTTATCTGCCTTCTGGGAGGGGAAGGGAAGGGAAGGGAAGGGAAGGGAAGGGAAGGGAAGGGAAGGGAAGGGAAGGGAAGGGAAGATTTCCAATGCTCCTTGCCAGATTTACACAAGGAAACTCTATGGGGAAGTTGGCAGGAAGTTGGAGTCTGCTCCTGTGCTTACTGCTTTTTTTTTTTTGCCTGCCCTTGGTCATCCTGTTTATCTATTTAGGTAAGGAAATACCTCTGAAGTGATCACCCAATGGGGCATGGATTGTCTTGTCCAGTTTAATAATGTCTTCAACTAACTTAGATGGGAATATAAAGTTACTGTGAAAATTCACAGCATAACCATACCACACATTGGCACTCTGACTGTTCATGTCTTGTAGTTACTAAAAGAAGTAGTTGATAGTAGCAGCTAAGATTTCTATCTCTGTTTTAGCAACATTGCTTCCACATTTTTGATATATTCTTAAATTGTTTTTCAGAAAATGACAAACAACACATATTTTATTCTCATGAAGGTTGACCACCAGTACAATGGAAAAGACTTTCACACTTCGGTTGAGATTTATGGATCATGATATAGTTTGATTATTCCTGACTATTTTTGATGAGGATAATTTTACTATGTTCCCTTCTGTGATAACATGTCCATATGATCATGTAAGATAAGGATCCATGAGGGTGAAGATTCATTCTCCAAGCTTATGGGTTGGTTTCCAAATGTTTCATTACCAGGATAGATAACATCTTCAACAGTGTTTAGGGGATGTCAATGTTCTTCTCTTTATAAGGGCTTTGTTGGCCAGTAGGTCTTGTGATGAGTCAGTGTGAATGTGTCAAGTGAGGGTCTTATAATGGGTCTGGTGATGGGTCAGATGTGTGTCATCAGTGGGAGTCTTGTGATGGGGAGGTTACATCAGGTGAAGGTAATTGGGAAGTGAAATGCTGGATGGGGTGGGGCTTGCCTGGGTTGGTTGAGGGTCAGTGCTGTCTCTGGTTAGCTGTGCAGTTGATATGGATTCTGAGGGTTCGTAGGCTGGTTGTAGGTCAATGTGTCTGTTGATGGAATTGCTTGTGGAGTGTCAGGCTTTGATGAACACAGGAGCATGGTGGGTGGTCATGTGGCCAATGATTTTTGTGTTGCTCCAATCGAGCCAGTGCTGTTTGGTGGTGGTGTGAGTAGAGATTAAGGATTTGGGATGGGGGGGTGTTGACTGCCAGCCAGTGTTTGTAGATCCTGATTTTTAATCGATGTGATGTTTGTCTCACATAGAACTGGTTGCAATTGTTACAGTTGATTTTGTACATTAAATTGCTTCTTTCACCCTTCTGTATCTTGTTACAAGCTTTTGAAATGTCCCTGTTGCTGCAGCTGGTGTCAAGCATCATATGCAGGCTGGAACACAGGCATAATCATCAGGGAGTAATACCCATTATATCAGAACATATTGAAATGGTATTTTCAGTTTAAGAATTGCTTGTACAAGTCACCTCTAACTCTGAGAACTTGGGACATGTGCCATTGCTGCTATTATTGTTGCTGTTATTGATATTATTAGTTTTGCCTTTAACATGCACATCTTCCTCTAGAGTCTTTAGAGAGATTTGTGCAACTTTGAAATAGTTCTTCTGGATAATTTCTATGTCAAGTGTATTTTGATAAACAGATGGCCAGGAAAAAAAAATAGATAAAACTGGGCAAGAGCTTGATTAATCAATTGTCTCTCATCTGTTTGGAGTAGACAGAGAATATAAACAAAGTTTTGGCTGAATGTAAGATGAAAGGATAATTTATCTTTGCATAAGAATTCAAGCTCCGTTAAATTTACAATTACAATATACAAGCAATCTCCATTTTCTATCCAGTGACTGGACTTCATTGATTTAATAAAGGGAATTTTTCATATTAATGTAAAATTTGCATTAAAAATTAAAATTCCTACTTGGAAGACTGCACTGTTAAATGCCTACTCCTTTTTCAGAACTGCATAAATTGGTTAAGTTCTGCTTTCCTAGACCTTGGACAGGAAAAACCCAAGCACCACCTTTCTGTTTTCCAAAATAAGGCAAAAGGCACATATTTTGACAGAAGGGTTAAAAACTCTTCATCCAAATAAAGTAGGAGCCTTAGGTAGCCTTGTTGTGTAATCTGTCAACATCTATTTTTACTGACGGATCTTTAATGACATTTCAATTACTATCCTTCATAAGCTGGAAAATAAGAGTTATTGGTTTGGTTAGTAAACTTATTTTTAGAAAGATAAGGAAGCAGAAATCTAACCAAATGTATAAAGCTGAAGTGTAAGAATGTCAATTGTAGTTTAAGAACTCAGGACATTGTTATAATTTTCACAAGCTCCACAGAAGACCTTCAAAAGCTGCCTTTTGCTAATGTGGCAGTAAGAAGGATGGCCCATGTATTTCAGTTGTGTCTGAAGATGGGGATTTACCAATGGCTCCAAACTGGGATATCTCACCTCCATGAGTTCTTCCCTGAATTGACGTAAAGGCATGCAAAGGGCACAAAAGGACCAGTGGTGGGATTCAATTTTTTTTACTACCAGTTCTGTGGGCGTGACCTGGTGGGCATAGCAGGGGAAGGATACTGTAAAATCTCTAGTCAGATGTGGTATTTGCCAGTTCTCGGAACTACTCAAAATTTCCACTACTGGTTCTCCAGAACTGGTCAGAACCTGCTGAATACCACCTCTGAAAATTATGTATTTGAAGTCTGTAGGGCTTGCCAGTGTTTCCACAATTGTACTGTTATGTACTGAAGGAATAAACACATTTTCATTATAATTAAAATATTAAGCTGGCCAAAGAGGAGGGAAAAGGGAGGAAAAAAAGAAAATAAAAAAGGAAACAATTCCAGCTTCATTCTCCAGTCCCGCAGTTGCCAGCCAGTTGCAACAACAGCTGATTGGCTTGCAGCCTGCTTCTTCTATCATCTCTAATCTCTTGATTGACATAGTATGGTGTGAAATGCTGTTCTGTGAGCAGCTGGCCTAAAGCCCAAGGAGAAAAAAGCTCTCAAGTTGTCTACACTGGAGAAAAGAAAAACACTGGGGAGGTTACACCTGTTGTCTGCTATACTCATACAAATTCCTGCATGCGACAGCTAGTCTAAGTAGAATTGAACTGATTTATTCTCATCATGCCCTACACTAGAATATTGTAGAACAGTATTTGCTAACTTGATGCTCTTAAAATATTCCGGACTTGACCTCCTACGTCCTCTGCTGGCAGGAAGAGACAAAGTGTCACTGATGTGAGGTGGGTGGCTATGGAAAGAATGAACGAATAAATAAATAAAAGATGAAATAAGCAGTTCAGTTCAATTCTAAATCAGTAAGAGAAGACTGTTACAGAAGTTCACACTGATATATTCCAGATTTGGCTGCTTAGAGGTATGATCAGCTCTGAACTGGGAAAGTTGCTAATTTACATCTCACCTGCAGATATTTCTCACCAAAGATAATTATAACATTGGTATTTGAACATAGATCTTTGTAACATTTATATTTTATTGTGCTTTACTAATCTAGGTGAAATATTAATATATATTTCTAGACCATGTATGATATAAAGGTAAAAGGTAAAGGTTCCCCTCGCACATACATGCTAGTCATTTCCAGCTCTAGGGGATGGTGCTCATCTCCGTTACAAAGCTGAAGAGCCAGCGCTGTCCGAAGACATCTCCGTGGTCATGTGGCCGGCATGACTAAATGCTGAAGGCACATGGAACACTGTCACCTTCCCACCAAAGTGGTCCCTATTTTTCTACTTGCATTTTTACATTTTGAACTGCTAGGTTGGCAGAAGCTGGGACAAGTAACGGGAGCTCACTCCATCACGCGGTGCTAGGGATTCAAACCACCGAACTGCTGACCTTGATCAACAAGCTCAGCGTCTTAGCCACTGAGAATAAATAAATATTATAAGTGGGATACTTAGAGCTCCTTATTTTGCGATACTACAGAGTGTTTATCTTTCATGATTATACCATCTTCCCTCAGCAATTCCTAAAAGCAGGCAGAAAAAAAAATTGTCTCTGAATGACTCCATCTTTTTACATAGGAGTTGTGAGACTTGTGTCACATATCTTTTTCTGACTGACATTCACAGAACATTGACGTTCCTAAATTTTGCTGAAGATGTTACCTAGCATAGTAACGAAATATTCAGAAACCAACCCACAAACTTGGAGAACGAACCTCCACCCTCATTATATAACTCTTTCATACTGACAATTCTGATTTTTTTAATGCCCATCATTTACATGAAGGGCATTACTCCACTCTTACATGACAAATGACAAAATTGTCTTTTATTATGGCATATATTTTTATTTTGATTTGTTGTAAATAAATACCATAATTTTCATTACTGTTTCCTTCATAATTTTACTAAAATAATACACATTATTATTATTTTATTCATTAAACATGAAACTCAGTCAACTCAACATTTAAAAATGTATCACAAATGCCAGTGACTGGTGCTAATGGTTGATACGGGTTGCTGCCAGCGTCCTAGTTATCAACCAAGAATCTTCTTAAAATATATGATGTTCCGAGTAGTGCAGTTTTTTGTTGTTCTGCTGGTGTTATTGCAGGAAGTTGCAGTTTCTTGATGTGTTTTGTAAAATTCTTGAACATGGCACCAAGTGCACGGATGACAATGGTTATCACTGTTACATGTTTCACCCATAATTATGTAGTTTTGATGGCCAGGTCAGGATATTTTGTGATTTTTTTCCATTTCTTTTCCTTCGAGTCTGGCATCTCCTGGTACAATGATATCAATAAATTCTATGCTTTGGCCCTCAAGAACCATAATATCTGGTGTGTTGTATTCCAAATGGTGATCCGTCTGTATTCAAAAGTCCCACAAGATCTTCAATGTCTCATTTTTGACAACTTTTTCCGCTTTATGTTCCCATGACTTTTCGGATGTAGGTAGGGCATATTTTTTACACAATGACCAGTGGATTAATTTAGCAACTCGATCATGTCTAGCTTTGTAGTCAGTTTACACGGTTTTGCTGCACTCACATATTAAGTGTGAAACAGTTTCAACTTTGTCATTGCAAAGTTGGCAGTTTGGATTGTCAGTGGATTTTTGTAACACTGACAATTTAGACTGCTGACTTTGCAATGACAAAGTTGAAACTGTTTCACACTTAATATGTGAGTGCAGCAAAACCGTGTAAACTGACTACAAAGCTAGACATGATCGAGTTGCTAAATTAATCCACTGGTCATTGTGTAAAAATATGCCCTACCTGTATCAAAAATTATCATCATCATCATCATTGTTGTTGTTGTTATCTTTATCTTTATCATTATCATTATTGTTATTAAAAGTACAGTCAGGCCAGTTCAGACTGGGTTTGGCATTTTTGTCTACCTATCGAGTCCTTACCAAGGACCTGGGATAGGCAAATCTGGATGTTTGATGGTATTACTGGTATCATTGCAGGATGGAAGCTGTAAAGTAAAACCGCCTTCTGCAATTGACTGGTGGCAAATTTGTCAATGCCTATGGTGTTCAAGTGCTCCCATTGGTGCTCCAGTTGTTTTGGGATTGCATCCAAGGCACCTATTACTAACCCTAACCCTTGCTTGCCTTTGCCATAGTCATTCTATTTCTATTTATAGGTACTATTATTAATAATAATATTAATATTATTATTATTTACTTGATGAATAATGCCTGGTTTTGGAATGGCTCACAAATTATTCAGGATTTTTCAACATTTATAAATATTTTTCCTTACTGTTATCAATAAATAAATGTGTTAAGACAAAAATTCACAAGTATGTTTTTGGTTTGCTTATTTTTCTTTCTTCTGTTTTCTTAATCTTGAGAGACTCAGTTCAAGACGGAGCTGTGTGATTTTATAAGTGAAATAATTATGACAAAAATAGAAAGAAAGCACCAAGTCTGAAGACATTAATTATTATGGTAATTCCATGGCTCAAACTGGCTATCCATTACAGGAGCATTTTGATAGATGCTTCAATACTGAAGATTCAATCTAGTCAAATGCTAGATTCAATGCTAGTTAAGCATTTGTCTGCATGGTGGTTTGTCTGTGAAAGCATGAGGCAAATGATACTTCTTATGATGTACTTTAACTAGGCCATGTTTATTTCAGGGCTGTAGAATTGGTCAAAGGACCTTCCCTTGGAGACTAAGAGTTAATTATTAGATTCCTCAACCAAGTGGCCAGCTAACTTTCATAGCTAACATTTACAATATTTGAATATAACAAAAGAAGGCAAAACTCTTTAAGTTTCTACCTATGTCCATGACCTTGATGTGGGGGAATTCAAGCCGGTTATTGGACTGTCAGCATCTGGGTGGCTTTGTTTAGGCTTGGAAGCTAAGCCAGGTGGGTCTTGGTTAGTATTTCAATGGGAGATCTCCAGGGAATCCCAGGCCACATTATGCCTGCTTATTTTAGCTATGATGATCTTCACACCTTGAGTGACTCTACTGACAATGCATCTTCTTGATGGATATATATATATATATATCCATATTTTTACTCATCCTACCCAGGACGGCCCTACTAGCAGCACAAAGGCAGCCTAGCAAGACTTCAGGGGGAAAGGGGGGCTGACATGAATAAAATATAAAGCTAAATTGGAGAGGTACTTTAGGAGAATGCAGTAACTATTCTAGTAATAAGTTTTTCATTGACCTACAGCACTGATCACAAAAGGGTTTGTCTCTCCAGGTATAAAAACATTATGGTGTTTAGCTATGAAGTTGGAAAATGAAGTTTCCAATATTGGGATGTTTTTTTTTTAAATCCAAAGAGGGAAAGAGAACAACCATGATAGAATTGTGTTTCCTCTCAGAAGGTTGCAAAATTTTATAGACCATAGAGAACCAAATATTTACAGTCATCATAGTATAGGTGGCAATCTGCAATTATGTGGTGCTTTCAAATTCTTCTTTTTATTTGTCCCTATAGTCAAACATCATTTTAGAGTAGAATTCTGTGAAATGCAAGAGATTGCTATTGGGAGAGACAGAGAGTTTTAGGGGCAGAATGCAGTTTCTGTTTGTTGGAAGTTCCTAAAAATAGTAATACAGAATAATAAACCAAAAGAAAATATCTTGCCTGTAAGTTTGTTTATGTATGTGGGTGTGTGTATGTATTGTTTACATGCCTATGTGTGACAGAGAATTAGAGAGATAACACTAGATAATAGCACCAGGCTGACAGACATGATAGTTATAAAATTTATTATAGGATTCCTATTTAACAGGCAGCAAACTAGGGTGGTGGGTAGTAAAAAAGCTTTGTGTGTGTGTGTGTGTGTGTTGTGTGTGTGCATGCATGCATACATAGCCACTAGACATTTGCTTCCACTGCTTAAAATAGATAGTCTCAACGTGATGGATTAATTTTTCTTCAACTCATAGTCTGCCTAGATTATTATAACTGCTTCAGTTAGAAGTAGTGCTATTCAAGGAAAATATTTTACCCTCTATATCATTTGCAAAGAAAATGAATCTTCTCCAAATCTTTGTCTCTGTGTATATGAAGATTCTGTTATGTTTTCTAATGTAGTCTTAATTCTTTTTTTAAAAAGTCATATTTGCAGCTTGGCTCAGCTAAAGACTAGGATTTTAACTCAGTTTAGCCCAACTGCCTTTAACGGCAGTTTTGTTGTCCAGTCGCTAAGGGGCGTCTGACTCTTCATGACCCCAGAGGCCTTAGCACGCCAGTCCTCCACTGTCTCTCAGAGTTTTAATGGGAATAAACTGATTTAAATGAAAGGATTCCAACTCAAATGGAAAATGGACTGAGCTCATTACTTGCTTTCATCAAACTGAAGCTTTCTTCCAGATAATGGCATTATTTATTTATTTATTTATTTATTTATTTATTTATATTTTATTTAGGGAATTTATATCGCCACCTATTCGCACATGGAGACTCAAGATGGCTTACAGAATATAAAACCTCATATAAAAACAATAAAACTAATAAAAGAATCATATAATAAATTAATATAATAAAATCACCCCCCCACACTTCCTGCCCTGATGACAGCATCTCACATGAGCCATTTAATGGACTCCATCCCACTCTGGGTTCCCCAGGCCCGCTGGCAGAACCAGGTCTTTATCCTCTTCCAGAACAGTGTTAGAATGGGGGCCATTCTAATCTCTGGGGGGATGTTCCAGAGAGAGGGGCCCACCATGGAGAAGGCCCTTCTTCTGGGTCCCACCAAGTATATCACCTTAGGAGATGGGACCTGCAACATTCCCTGCCTCCTGTTCTGATGGGTCGGGTAGATGTGGTTGGCAAGGGACAGTCCTTCAGATTTTCAGACCAACATAACATTAATCCCTAATTACAGAACTACATGAGGGCATGAACAGAATAGAAAGGTTGTGGTGATCTGTTTAATAGGAATAGGGTAGCCTGGTGTCCTGTTTGATAAAGGAGACTCCTCCTATTTCCAAGACTAATGCAGCATTGAAGAATAGAAGGACCTTGACAGTGTTTAACAGCAGCACAAGGGAATAAAATCACAGAGTTTCAACAGGTTTATTATTTTCCCCATCTTTGAGTTAGTTGCAAATCTGATACTATTTTCTAATCCTTTGTTCAAATCTAATCTTAATATCCTGAACAGCATAGGACCTAGAATAATCTTGCAGAACTTCAGCTGACATTTCTCTCCAGCTGGAAGTGGAGCATCAATGTATGCTTTTTAGTAGTTGGTTCAACCATTGGTTATCCATCTAAGACCTTAATTCAGCCCACACTGCCATCTGTGTAGAATTTCGTGGGTGAATTTATCAAGTGCTTTGCTATAGTCAAGGTACCTATCTTTACCACCTTCCTTTGGTTAGCTAAAATGATAATTCAGCCAAATAACGAGATGAGATCAAGTTCTTTTATCTTCGATAAACACATCCCATCACCTGCCAAACTCTGCATTCTTTTGTAAAAGGGATGATGTTATCTAGTTTGGGTAATAAAATGTCTGCAAGAAAACAACCAAGCTCAGACAGCACCAAGGACTCCTCTGTAAGAGATGACCAGGATGACTCAAGGGAGGGGCCAAATGCATCATAAGTCATGAGTCCCTGCACACCTGCAAGAGATCTAAGTCCAGCCCACCTTGAATGCCTCTCTTATCTCTTGTGCATTTCCCTTGACTGCTAGTTGGTCAGATTCTTATAGAGAGCTTAAGCTTGCAATAAATCTTTACACTCATTTGAACAGTCAAAATTTCCTGATTTCCCTGGTGCTAGACACTTTCTTTTCTAAAAGTTCACTACCTGATTGCTGAAGGCTTTATTACAAAATATTCCCCAGTGTTGATGTCAAATTAACCAGTCTATATTTATTCCAAACCATTTAAGCCCTCTTTTTGAAGATGGGAACAACACTTGTCCTTCTCGTATCCTTTGGCACTGTCTCCATCCTTCAAGATCTTTCAAAGATCACAGACCACATAATGCTGTATGCAAAAATGATAATGACTGCACGGCAAATACAGCCTTCTCCAAATGAGTTATCTTCAGACTGATTGGACTTCAACTCCCACATTTGCTGGGAATTTCAGGCTTGTGGTAAATGCATTAAGACATACTGTAGACAAGCCCTGCATGACTTAATGCTCTACTTGTAGCTGACAATCTTTTTCCCACTGAAACAAGAGGATTAAAAAGGAGAGACAACTGTGGATAAGTCCCAAAGACCCATTTTTAAGATGGAAAGGTTGGGATTTTTTAAATTGCAATTTGAAATGCCATCTGTTCTTTTTCCATGTAAATAAAATGTTTTTAGTGATTTTCATATCCACACCTTGATTTACAAGTTGTTGCTTTTGGAATGGCAGGCATCCCCCAGCACTTGGTCTGCTTATTTGTGCCAATGAGATCAACAACTGAATGCATTTATAGCAAATTTCTCACATTGATGCAATGCCTGAATTTTCATTGCAGTATCTCTTCAGCACAGCCTATGTTCTGCAATCTGACTTGTACTGTCTTTACTCAAGTGTAATTAAATGCAAACCATGGTCTGACGGGTGCCATGAACTTCATTCATGGTCCTGAGAATTTGATGAATGCCTGCACACAGCTGAGCATGAGATTAATTTGTCAACGTGGGCTGAGATGTATCTGCAACATGCTGCAAAACCGCTTGCTGGAGACAATCCTGTAAAGGTTTCTATCGGCTAAAGCAACATTTATTTGCTATGGCAATAAATAACTCAGTGCTCTCACTATGCCATTCAGTTCATCCCCCAGAGAATTTTTGTTATTAATGACTATGTACGAAACAATGATATTTGCTTAGCCATAGAACACAAATGTTTCTCACCAAAGAGTTTAGCAGCAAAACAAAGTCAAAATTGCCACAGAGAAAGAGTTTAGCTTTTATCTATCAGATTACAGGAATTGACACTGGGTAAGCAGTCAGGACAGAACTGGAGAAAAGAACTGGCATCAGAAAAAGAAGAATGATTTCATTGCATATACTGCAACCATATCATGGTCTTGTCCAGGTAAACTGTAAAATATTTGGTAACATTTCCCTGGATTGTATCAGTTCAAACATGGAGAGAGGCATTGCATAACCAAAATGAGGACTAAAGGGGATACAGATATGCCTAAAAATAGCTTGCGGTAATTTTTATCTAAAGATGCCAATTCTGAAAGAATTCTAAAATTTCTTAGCCTGCTATTTAAAGGTGCTGTTTCAAGAATATTGAACCTCTTCCTCGTATTTCTTTTTCCTTCACATGGATTAAGATTAAATATTATTTTAAATAAATGATCCAATGGAACAGTATTCTCTTTTTCTTGAATAGTTACAAGAAATTTTTAATAAGCTACAGTTTGGGCATCTTTGCATCTTTTTAGAAAGAAACTGGCAGGTCCAATTAACTTTTGGAGATGAGTTCAAAGGGGAGAACATTGGTTTATAAGATGGCTTCAATCTTTCCTAGCATCAGGATCTTTTCCAATGAGCCCTCTCTTCTCATTAAGTGTTTGTCAAAGTATTTGAGCTTCAGTATCTGTCCTTTCAAAGTACAGTCTGGATTGATTTTCTTTAGGAACCAGGCAATTACAAACCAATTATTTGCCCACCAACAACTTTCAGATTGCTAACTCACGTGGTGGCTGATGCAGTCCAATAGTATTTAGCTGAAAACAAGTTCCTTTCATCTGAAAGGAAAACACCCAAACAGCAGAGGAACAAAAGCCCTAACTGACAAGATGATTTTGGAAAACTGTAAGAGAAGGAATACGTATTTGAGTGTAGTTTGGATTGGTTATAAGAAGGCAGTTGACTTCCTGCCACATGACTAGATAACCCAGTGACTAGAAAGGAATCAGTAGAAAAATTCAAAGGCTTTGTGCAAAGATGTGGCAAAAAGGAAAGTACAGCTGCTAGTCAATGGTGAAACATGGGGAGAGGTTAACATGAAGAAGAGATTTTTCAAGGAGTCTCACTATCACCAGTACTGTTTATACCTTTGTCATCAATACTACATAAACCAGGTCATGACAATCAAACATCAGAAACATCTACAAGGCTATCCTACCTCCTTTACATGGATAATCTGAAACTGTATGGAAAAAATATCATCTGAAATGGAATTGCTGTTCAATACTGTCTGACTATATAACCAACATATTGCAATGGAGTTTGGATTGGAAAATTGTGCCACTCTTAACATCAACAGTGGAAAAATAATGAAAACTGGACAAATCAAGATGCCCTATGGAAATAACATCGAAGGTCTGGATGAAGATCACTACAAATACCTGGACAGCTTTCAAGCTGGCAATTTCAAGTACACTGAAATCAGTAAGAAGCTTTGTAGGGAATACATCATAAGCATAAAGATCTGAAAGTTTAAAATCAATGGCAGAAATACCATCAATGCAATTGATACTTGGGCAATCCCAATCATTAGCTATAGAACTGAAATAGTGGACCGGACTCATGCTGAAATAGAAGACTAGACTAGGAGGATTAGAAGACTAGGAGGATTAGAAAAATAATCACAATGAATCATGCAGCAACATGATATACAAACCAATGATAATAGGTGGATGTGGAAATTATATCAGACAGTCGAAGAAGAAAAAAGGAATTGGAAGTACAGCGAAGAAGATGTACTGATGCCAGTACACCATGAAAGCTTACTGAATATCAAAGAGGTCATATTGGCCTACAAGAAAAATCAAATAAAGAACAGAAGAGAGACTTGGCAAGGCAAAATATTACATGGCCAGTACATAAAAAAATAGTAAGCAAGATCTAGCAGATAAGAACTAGATCTGACAATGGCTAAGAGTAGGAATCTTGAAGAAAGAGACAAACAAACTAATTCTGCCTGCACAAGACCAAGCTTAAGAACAAATGCATACAAATCCAGAATTGAGAAGACAGCAACAGTCTGCAAATGCCACTTCTGCAAAGAAATTAAAGAGTTATACCTAGTTAGTTACTACAAGATGATCACACAAACTGATTACAAACAATGGCATGATAAAGTATCAACAATGGTACATTGGAATATCTGCAAGAAATACTGTTTGCTTGCAAGCATGAACTGCTGAGACAACAAAATTGGCAAAGTCATAGAAAATGAAGATGACAAAGTGCTCTGAGTTTTTAGAATTCAAACATCTGCCCATCAATGCCCCAGACCTAGGAATTGTTGATAAGAAAAACAAAGAAATCTAGATGTGGACATTATAATACCTGGAGACAGTAGAAGAGAAGAGATGAGAAAGACCTGGAGAAAACCACAAAATAGAAAAATCTGCAAATAGAACAATCATGGCAAAAGAAAGCAATGATGATACCGATAGTAATAGATTCCTTGGATGCAATTCCAAAACATTTGGCGCACCACTTGAACAGCATTGGCATTGACAAAATCACCATCAATCAATTGCAAAAGGAAGCTTTATTTGGAACAGCTTGCATACTGTGATGGTACCTTTAATACTATCAAACAACATCTGCCTACCCCAGGTCTTTGGGAAGATAAAGATGACAAATCCACCCCAAACATCTGATGGATTATACGACCAACCATAATAATACAAGATATACCACCATCCATTTCACAAATGTCTGAAGGATTCATTTCTTTTTCACAACTACAAATTCTACTAAAACCAAAAATTTTGACTGGGGGATTATTTAGAAATTTGAATTACATGCATTTATTTATATGTTCAATTTCCTCATTTATCCCTTTCAAAAAAAATAAACTGACTGGATTTTTAGCATTTTACTATTTAATAAGACATAAATACATAGATAATTAAGGCTAGTTTATTTAGTAAAGGACAGTATATCAGATGTTCTTCCTCCTCATCTTCCTTTTCCCCTTGTTCCTTTTGCATATATTTTCTTTTTTGTACTTTTCAGTCAGTATTGATTCTTGGCAACTGCTTGGATTGGTCCTGCAGTTTTCTTGGCAAGGTTTTTCAGAAGTGTTTTGCTGTGGCCACCTTCCTAGAACTGAGAGAGACACTGGCCCAAGGTCACCCAGCTAGCTTCATATCCAAGGTGGGACTAGAACTTCTGATATATTTTTTTTGAGTGCCTTAACCTCTATACCAAACTGGCTCTTCATATACTTGCTGGTGCTGCTAGAAAGTAAGGTTTGATTTCTGTTCTTTTTAAAAAAATACTAATAATTTGGTATACTTCCTCAATTTAATTTTCCTTCACATGAGCCATTTCCCAAACACAGCTCATTTAGTTCTCACAGTGGGTTTGACAGCTGAGAGTGATCTTCAGTGTTGCAGATCAGCTCAGGAATTCAAATAAGGAGTTTAAAAATAAACTGTGAGTCAAAGGAAGGGTCAATTTCCAAATAGGGTGCTGGCAGTGAAGAAAAAGTATCTGTTATCTATTGGTCATTTACTTATAGGGACCAACCCTATAAAAATAAAGCTGAAGGTGATAAGCAAGCCAGAATAAGCCAGTGTGCCACTTGTAAACAAAGGGATATTGAAAGCTTGCCAAATCTCTTTAAAGGAGAGAGTTAAATGTTCTATTTAAAATTCTACTAATAATGTTAAAGCTTTGCTAGGAAACACTTATTTCCAATAATATAAAACACTTTTTCTCTTTTGCTTTAGACATAGAAAAAACTTAGATACAATGTTTTGAAATAAATGTTTCTGATTCTACACTATAGCTTCATATCCTAAGTTGCTTTGTGACATCTACCTAGCCAAGATAGCTTTCCATGAAAAAATATATTTTGTGTGTATGTGTGTGCATTTTCCAAGATTTCCACATAGAATTTTTCATTCACTGATACATTGATAGAGCTGATTGCAAAAGTATGATAGTGTGTACTGTTCTGGATATGATCTGATTTTTTAAAACTTGTGCAGGTTCATAAACTCATGGGTTCTAATCTAACAAGAAATTTACAGAAAAGAATACATTTTGGGGTAACTAAATCTATAACATGATACAGATCATCATTAATATTGTGAAATCAGCATTGAGTTAATGCACATACAACATGTAGAACAAGATTAAACAAGATATCTTTACTACATTTTTCAGGACATGATGAGCTGCAATTAGAAAATACATCAGCAGAGTCACTAAATAGATAGAGACATTGTCACTTTGAGGATATCAATAGAAGTAAAGAAATGGAAGGAACCTCGGTGATAATTTAGTCCAGCCCTTGTTCTAAATATGATCTTTTAAAAAGCATTTTGGACAGATGACTATCCAGCCTCTGTCTGTAGCTCTCCACCTATTTCACTAGCTGGCAGCTCTCACTATCAGGGAAATTCCTCTTAATATCCAAGCTACTTTTTTATACTTTCTGTTAAGTTTGCATGAAGAGGCACACATGGAGTGCTTCAGCTCTTAAGTTTTATTGTGACTTCAGCTCAGAACGGACCCAATTTGGCTTAGCCGAGGCAGCTATATATAGCCGGCTGCCTCGGCTGACAGCCAATCAGAGTGCAGGGTTTTCCCGCACTTTTTAACCAATGATTTCAAACACTTTACAAGAACAACCAATCAATTCAAACTCTGCATACATAACACCCCTCCCCACTAGGTTAAGTCCATACTCAAACCCCATCTATCTAATGTATTCTTTTAAATAGGTGGGGCTCTTGTGTGTACATAAAGACCTACGTGGTTCAGGTTTTTTAGGAGTCTCACATTGTGATAAAGGAAATGTATCTGTCAACATCTCCATGCTTGGACTTCTAGTCAGGGTAGAACTTGTTTGGTTACTGCAACCTGTTCTCTCCTCCCAGTCCATCTCCATCCCAATGTCACCCCCTAAGTCTGGTAGTGATGTGCAATCCTCTGTTTCAATTAAGGGATGTTGGCACTGTGACAGGTTTTGGAATGGTTCCTGTCATGTAGGCTCATTACACATGGGGTTGATTCTTACTTGCTGATTACCTCCATTACCTCCCCTTCCCCCTAGAAAAAGGTGTGGGTATGGAATCCAGAGAGGGGCGAGGGCGATGTTCCTGAGGCAGTCTGGATCTTAACTGATCTATGTGCCTACTCCACAAGAGACCAGTTTCAGTTTGAACCCTGTAAGACCTGGGGCCCGTGATTTGGGTTACCTCAGCAGGAATCCATAGTGGTTCACCTACAAGGTTTTAGCATAAACAGAATCACCCACATTGAATGTACGAGTCTTGTTGGTGGAATCTAAGGGAGCGTTGGGTGCATAAGTGGGATGAAGGCGATCCAGGGTGGACCTTAGTTTCCTGCCCATCAAAAGCTCAGCAGGAGTTAAATTAGTGGATGGGCTGGGAGTGATATGTTGAATACTAAGTAGTTTCTCCACTTTCTCAGTAATGTCCCCAGGACCTAATTGTTGGAGTTTCTCCTTAGTAAAGCGAACCATACGTTCAGCCCGGCCATTGCTTGAAGGATGCCCAGGGGCAGTAAGGGCATGTCTGATACCCTGCTGTGCTAAATAAGATTCAAAAAGGTTGGAAGTAAATTGAGGACCATTGTCAGAAACAAGCACATCAGGTAACCCATGAGTTACAAAAAGCTTTTAAAGCTGTTTGATGACAGCTTCAGCTGTGGTGGATGCCATTGGGATAACCTCTAGCCATTTGGAATATGCATCTACTATAATAAGGAAAGTGTGCCCTCTGGTAGGGCCAGCAAAATCAATGTGAATCCTGGACCATGGGCCCCTAGGACATTCCCATTCCTGTTTGGGGGCGAGAGGTGGGGCAGGCCTGACTTCCTGACAGTTGGGACAGGATGCAACCCAGTTTTCAACCATTTTGTCAATACCTGGCCACCATACATAACTCCTGGCCAATCCCTTCATTCTGACAATTCCCGGATGACCCTCATGCAACATTTCCAAAACCTCTTTCTGTAGTTTTGCAGGAATAACCACCCTGTTACCCCACAAAATACATCCTCTTAATACAGATAACTCAGTTTGTCTGGACTTAAAAGGCTGGGAACCTTGAGGTAGATCTTGAAGTGGCCAACCTTTCTTAATCCAGCCTATAATAGGAGCCAATAAAGTGTCTTTGGCAGTCTCTCTGGCAATTTCAGCAGTGTGTACTGGAAGCTTGGCAACAGTTTCTAGAAAAAAGGTGTGAGTCTCAGGAGCAGGGTCCTCAGTGTGTGAAGGAAGTGGGCAGTGACTCAAAGCATCTGCATGCCCAATGTCTTTTCCAGGTCTGTGGATCAGTTTGTATGAATAAGCAGCAAGAAATTCAGTCCATCTCAGCATTCTTAGTGACAGGATTGTTGGCGTTGGTTTGTCCCCTGCCACAATGTCTGAAAGAGGTTTGTGATCTGTGACAATGGTGAATCTTCTGCCATATACATACTCATGAAATTTCTTGACAGCTGCCACAATTGCCAAAACTTCCTTGTCCAGTTGGCTGTAGTTTCTCTCTGCTTTAGTCAAAGTGCGAGAGTAAAATGCAATAGGGGCTTCCCTTCCACTGGGAAGCATGTGGCTCAACACCCCCCTGACTCCAAAAGGGGATGCATCACAAGTTAGTACAACAGGCAAATTCTCAGAGAACTGTATCAGTACACAATCAGAAGTGATTTGTTTCTTACTATAATTAAATGCAGCTTGTTCTTTTCTGCCCCAGACCCATGCAGATTTTTTGTCCAGTAATCTATGTAGTGGTTCTGCAATGGTTGCTTTCTGAGGTAGAAACATATGATAGAAGTTAATGAGTCCCAGGAACGCTTGCAAGTCTGTTTTGCATTTTGGCCTGGGGGCTTCTTTGATTGCCTGAACTTTGGCTTCTGTGGGGTGGATGCCATGTTTATCAATCATATAACCCAAGAATTCCACTTTGTCAGTTCTAAGTGTGGATTTTTCTTCTTTGACTTTTAACCCCGCTTTTTTGAATCTGGTTAGGACTTCTCTGAGTCTCTCGTGTAACTGAGTGTCATTTTCAGCAGAGATTAAAACGTCATCAAAATAAGGCACCACCCTGGCAATCCTTGGAGCATCCTTTCCATAAGGCTTTGGAAAATGCCTGGTGCCACACTTACTCCAAATTGCAACCTTTTGCATTTGAAAGCACCTCTATGGGTTACAATGGTTTGGGCTTCTGCAGTTGCATCATCAACTGTTAACTGTTGATATGCCTGGGCCAGGTCCAATTTGGCGAAGACTGTGCCCCCGCCAAGAGAATGTAATAAATGATGCACCACTGGAACTGGGTATGCGCTCTGTTGTAGCGCATGGTTCAATGTCCCCTTGTAATCTCCACAGATTCTTACAGACCCATCAGCCTTGGCTGGTGTGACTATGGGTGTCTCCCACCTGGAGTGGTCAGTGGGCTCTAAAACCCCTTGAGCTATTAGTTTATCTAATTGTGCATCAATTTTTTCCTTTAATGCAAATGGAACCCTTCTGGGTTTTAAACGGATTGTTGTACCTTGGGATCTAGGTTAAAGGTGATAGGGGTCCCCAAGTACTTGCCTAATCCGTCGCTGAAGACCTCTGGAAATTCAGATTTCAAGGCTCTTCCCACTCAGTGTTGCTCACGTGATTGATGCCAGTCACCTCGATGCCCAGCGGGTTGAACCATTCAAGTCCCAGCAGACTTGGGCGATCCTTGTCAACGATGGTCAGTGGTAGACGCTTGGTGTGGCCCTTGAACTTCACGTTGAATTCTCTTGTTCCAACTACTGGAATCTTGTTCCTTGGTAGTCTTTAAGAGTCAATGCTTCTTGAAGTGAGTCTTCTGAATATCTGGAAGTCTTTGAGTCTTCTGAATATCTGGTAACAGTCTTTGAATAGTGTCCCATGACACCATAGATAGATATGAGCCTGAGTCCACTCCCATTTGGCAAGGCCTTCCTTCAATAAGTACCTTGACATGCACTTTTCTGTTCTTTAAAGAAGATGAATGACCAATAGTTACTATCTGATGAGTTTCATTCTTCCCATTTGCTTCTGTGCTGTGCCCCATTTTCTTACTGAGGTTGTTTGGCTTGAATTCTTTGTCTTTGGTTGCAGCAAACTTCCTTCTGTTTTATTGTGACTTCAGCTCAGAACGGACCCAATTTGGCTTAGCTGAGGCAGCTATATATAGCTGGCTGCCTCGGCTGACAGCCAATCAGAGTGCAGGGTTTTCCCGCACTTTTTAACCAATGATTTCAAACGCTTTACAAGAACAACCAATCAATTCAAACTCTGCATACATAACACTTTCCACTCATGGCTCTGGCCTTTCTCTCTAGAACAAAAGTATACTCCACCTCTCCTGACAACTCTTTAAACATCTGCAATTATATTTGTGGTGGAGACCCTAGTATATGGTCAGCTGGGAGCTGACTGGTAAGTAACAGAAAGAAAATACAAGATGTTCCAAAGATGTAAAAAAAAACCAGGTGAAATTTATTATTCCCAGTTCTTTGAGCACCAGGGACAGGAGATGAAAGCAATAACAGATTTTCTGCAGTCTTGCAGTCCAAACCAAGAACTCAAAGTAACGCTCAAAATAACACATCTAACCAAGTACATAAACTGATCTGGCAGTAAATTGATCAGTGTGAGGTGTGTTCTCCTGCTCTCACACCATTCCAAGCTCAACTATGGGGATATAATTAATGTGTTCTCTTCCCCTTTTTTTTCCTTTTGAGGTAGACTCTCCAATATGAGGAAACAGCTCTATTTTCTGCCTGGACAATGACTTGAACTTGAACCAGTCCAGGAAAGGTAAAACAGTGGGGGAGATTGTTTGAATAGGTCTGATACAGAGGTGGTATTCAGCAGATTCTGACAAGTTCTTGAAAACTGGTAGCGGAAATTTTGAGTATTTCAGAGAACCGGCAAATACCATCTCTGACTGGCCCCGCCCCCATCTATTCTCTGCCTCCTGAGTCCCAGCTGATTGACTGGGTCTTCTTTTGTTGCCCTGCACAAGAGGATGGAGCTGGAAAGCAGGTTAGTGGGGTGGGGAGAGAATGGGATTTTGCAGTAACTTTCCCCTGGAGTGGGGAGGGAATGGGAATTTTACAGTATCCTTCCCCTGCCATTCCCACCAAGCCATGCCCACAGAACCGGTAGTAAAATTTTTTGAAATGGTTTGATAAAGGTAACCCAGAAGGTGATCCCTTGGCAAGCCCTCTGTTATCATCTGCTATCTCCTTCAACCTTTTCCAATGCCTGCTATTTCATCTGAGCAGCCTTTGTGTTCAAAGGTGCTAAGTATGCAGATACTCATACTCTGCTGCTGTAGATGTTTCAGATGGTGGTTGGTATTTTCCCTTCACTACAATACCTAAACACAATATCTAAACCCCAAAACATCCAATGTTTTTTTTTTACCGTTTCTTGTATTCCAGTCCACTTGCCATTTTGTTCATCCTTCTCTAAATCCACTCCAGTTTGTCAATGTCATTTTAGATTCTGGTAATCAAAACTGGACATAGTATTACAAGTAGAAACTGACCAGGGTAGAGCAGAGTGTCTGTAACTTGGACTCTGTTCATGTTTATGCATCCCAGGATAGCATTTGCCTTTTTAGAAGCTCTGTCTCACTGTTGTCTTTTATTTTAACTTGTGACCTATCAGAACATTCAAATCCTTTTTTTACCTGTATTGCTTCCAAGGCAAATCTCCCTGTCCTGTATCTGGGTTTTCCTCCCAGATGCAAGTTTTAACAGAATAAAGATTTAATATTTTCATGCTAAATCTCATCTGGTTTGTTTCAGTTCATTTTCAAGACTGCATTCTTTGGGGGAATTCTGTAAATTCTGTCTTCGGATCTGTAAATATTTGGGAATAAAATCTTTTAAAATGGCCATACTAAGCAATTAAAATGGCTTCTTTACAACTAAGCCCAGTTAATTCCATTGCATGGAAACTTATTTGTCAGAACAACAACAACAAAAAGCTTACAGTAGGAACATAAGACATTCCTCCATTGATGTCAGGAAGGTTAGGACTTGAAGCGTATTCCTAGAGAGAATTCTTATTTGAAAATCCAGAGAATGCTTAGCTGAGATTTCTTCACAAAGATCACAAACCCTACAATTGAGCTACAATCCCTCCCTTATAAAAATTTGTAACTAGAAGAGACATTGATATGATGACCGTGGAAAGTCTAATACAGGGTTTCAAACTTGCGGCATCATGGCGTCGTCACGTGACATTTCAGGACTCTTTCCCCTTTCGCTAAACTGGATGGGACCAGCACATGACCCATCCAGGCTGCAGGCTGCGAGTTTGACACCCCTGATCTAATTAGCATCATTAACAAAAGATTTGCCTATCACGAATAGAGAAACAACATATTGTATAAAAATATATTCCAAATAATTGGGAATATATATAATTCAACTTGCATTGGTGAAAATACTAAAAAGTCCAATTTCCTTACCATGCATTTCATACAGTATTGGTATATTTTATATAGCAGTAAAAGCTGGATCATCAGAAAGACAGGATGATGAAAAATCAATACCTTCAAACTGCAGGACTAGGGAAAATAGTTAAGAGTACCACAGTCAGAAAAAAGAAAGAAAGAATCCTTCCATACTAACTGAAGGAAAATTAGAACAATGCACTGGAAGTGATTCGACAAAACTATAGCTTAAATATTTTGGAAGCCTCATAGAAAGGCAAGGATCTTTGGAAAAGACCCTGATTGTGGAAAAAGTGAAGCCAGTTAAAAAGGAGATTGGCAGAAGTCCAGATAGTTATACATTATCTCTGACGTCAGGAACAAAACTCAGAGGAAGCGTTATTGACAAGCTGTTCTGGCAAGTCCTGGTCCATTGAATCATGTACAGTCAGGAGTAAATGAACAATTTAGCAGCAACAACCAGAACCTATTTGAATCTATTACAGATTAAAACTGAAGGTGACTACTATTATGTGTAATTGTATCTTTAACAATTCTCTAGAATATTTTAAGCTTTCCCCTTAATGGGATGATGGAAATGTAAGCATTTGTAGAAATTAATATTTGAAAGGACTTTTGAGCCCTTGAATTTCTCTTTCAAATCAGGTAATAGAATAATTTATGAGCTTCCTTCATCAGTCAGCCATGGAAAGATTAAGTATTATTTACTTCCATTACCTTTTATAATAATCTATAATGACTGTCTTTGATGGAGATCCTTATGTGATATTTTCTCGCTGGTGCTACAATGGTCTTGGAGCTTTACTACACAAATGCTTTTCATTTCTAGCGATACATTCAATCATGAAGTCTTGAAGAACTTCATTGTGTTTCCATTCTAGGTAAGCAGATAAATTTGAACCACATTTTGCTTTTTTATAGGAATGCATTCTTGTGTATGTACTCATTGAATCAAATGAAATATATTACTAAATTTCAGTATTCTGGGGAAACTGTTGTTTTCATGACTTACCTTGGGAATTTCCCAGAGAACTCAGGATTCTTCTACAAAATGCAGAAGAATAGCAATAGTAACAGCACTTAGACTTATATAACACTTTACAGTGCTTTACAGACTTCTCTAAGCAGTTTACAGAATCAGCATATTGCCCCCAACAATCTGGGTCCTCATTTTACTGACCTCAGAAGGATGGAAGGCTGAGTCAACTTTGAGCCGGTGAGAATTGAACTGCCAAACTGCTGGCAGGTGGCAGTCAGCAGAAGTAGCCTGCAGTACTGCATTCTAACAACTGTGACACCAAATATCACATTCTGCAAATACCACACCATTATGGGAAGACTTTATGTTTACTCAATTTATCATCCAGATAGAGCCCTTCTCTCCCTTCTTGTACTTCAGCATTAAACCAATTTCTTCAAAAATAAGACTGTTCTCTGAAAAAAATAGTGCACATGATCACTCAAGATGTCCATATTCCCATAATGAAAAAAAATTCAATTGATTCCAGTTTTCTTTTCTTTTTAAGCTGCATGACCTTGTATTGGTCTTAGGGAGTGTTTTGGCTTGAGTAAATTTGTTAAATCATCCTCTTCAGCAAGGTTTTTAGGCAAGATAGCTGTATGACATTTGCTTTTATTTGTTGCTGAAAAATTTCAAGTTCATGTCTGAAAGAAGGCACAAATATTCAGTGCTATGCTGCTAATGTGTTGAAGCGTTCTTAGCATGATGAATCCAGAGAAGATTATCCTGATGTGATTCTCAATGGGAAAAAGAATGTCCACTCTTTGCCAATGAAATGGGATGCAAAGTTTCTTAAAGATGTTTTGCATATTTGTAATAAAATGATAAAGCAAAATATACAGTCAAGACAGGAAACTGACATATTAGCTTATAGAATTGGAAGGGCTACCAACACTTGACTCAGTGCAAGAATCTAGAACGGATTAATAGCATTATAGATGGAATGAGTTTTCCTGCAAATTAAACGCATTATTCTGTGTTCTGTACTTTGGGATAACAGAGATCAAATATTGGTTTTCTCTATGACAAACTGCTGGGTATTCAAAAAGTACACTACCATATCTCCTTTGCTCATCTTTTCTTATGACTAAACATTTCCAGAATTAATTTTCAGACTTTTGATTGTTCTGGACTTTCTGTGCAATTATTTCCCAAACACCATCATTCTGCTAAACAAATAATTCCCTCAACACTGTCCAACTATTTACAAAGTCTGCACTACTATTACTATTAATCTTTTCATCACTCCTTATCACCCATCCCCTCCCACCTGTGACTGTAAGACTGTAACTTTGTCGCTTGTATCCTTATGATTTATACTGACTGTTTCCTAGTATGATTTGATTGCTTATTGTACCCTATGACTATTATTAAGTGTTGTACCTTATGATTCTTGACTCTTGACAAATGTATCTTTTCTTTTATGTATACTTAGAGCATTTGCACCAAGACAAATTCCTTGTGTGTCCAATCACACTTGGCCAATAAAGAATTCTAAAAAATAAAGAATTCTTATTCCGCTTTTTCTGACTCTTTTGAAATGTATATATCTGGAACTTGGCACAGTACTTGAGAGGAGATCTAGACACAGTAGAGATTCATTTCACATGACTTGGAAGCCATATTTCTCTGGTGCTATCCTAAATTTTTAGCAGCCATGCCATTCTTCTGACCAGTTTTCAGCTTGTGATCAACTACTATTTTAAGATCCTTTTCATAAATTTGAATTTAATTGATGGTGTCCTTCATTTTTCATTCAGAAGCTTGGGATAGTATTAATATTTTTTTCTACACAATATTTTTTTTCTGTAAGCAAAGGTAACTATGGATTATAGAAAAAAGATGGCACTTCTGCAGTATGAGCAAAATTCTGCCAATTTTTTTGTTATATGTGATGCTTTTATTCCCTGTAATTTTTTCCAATGAAAGAGGAGAGAAAATAATTTGCCTGTAAATTTCTGTTTTCCTTTGAGTCCAATTTATCAATCTTTGGCTCAAGAGTAGATTCTACAAAACCAAGTACCAGACATGTTCTGCCTGTAAGCCTGTGTCCACTGAATTTTCATAGAATTACATGCTCCTTTAAAATATCAGAGGGCAAAAACCCCAAGCCTTGACCAGTATAGAGTTAAAAAGTAATGAATAATTGCTCTGACTTAAGTTATCTCAATAAAGATGACAATCTCATCCCAATGAAATATTGCAACAGACCAAACACACAGACACACACACACTTATATGAAATCAAGTCCCTGTCTCTTTAAAATTAAATTAACCTCATAGTGTGAATCAGCTTAAGAATGAGTGATCTCATTTTATCCTGCTTTTTCCTGATTATGTGTCATCAAAACATACCCTGCTGGAATTCACTTCCTTTAGGATGACCTTCAAAGAATTTATCCTCTAACAATACTAGATTCTGATGCATTTTTAAAAAGTATAATAAGGTCTTCTGCATGATGAATTATGAGTGATAGTACTGCCTGCTGATCAATATCCCTATTATAATCCTTCATCAATAATATTACAATATTACAATTAGTACAATAATATTATACCATATATTATACCATTATTGAGCAGACACAATATGAGGGTCAGTCCATCTAACCCTAAGGAAGAAAGTTGTGTGTGTATGTCCTGAACTACACTGAACCACTTGTTTTCTTGTTTTCCAGCAACCAAGGCCCATTATGGGCAGGACAGTAATATAATAACATTATCTGATGTGGCAACAGTACAATTTGAGGAAGGGGTATTTAGCCATAATGGATTCTGACAAGACAACATATGGAACAAAGTTACTGTCAGCAGTAATCAGGTTCACAACCCCTCCTTTCATGATTCAAAGGATTTCCTAAGTCATTCCGAGTTTGAGCAAATATCACCTAGTAACTATTAAAAAGACAACAAAACTGAGATGGTAATATCGAAAGAAACCAAGGGAAAAACCCATTTACCTTCTTTACCAACATATTTATCCTATTATGTACACTTTTCAGAACAGCTTTTAAGCTCCATGTAAAAAACACAGGTATAAAAGGGGGGGGGGACCCTGTAGGTTGTAATAATTTATTCCTTGCTAAGTGTGTCCATGACCTCACCATGACTTGAAATTTTTACTCACATTTTAAAACTGTATGTCATGTGTTTATTTAAACCTGAAAATTGGCATAGAATTAGGTAGTGTATTAATAGCACGGCTCACGTAAAAATGCCTTATTTATCAGTATAATATCCATACAGTGTAAAGAAAAGATATTTATCTGCATGAATAGATACTATTTTTTCAGAAACATTTTAAACATTTTTGCTTTCTGTTTGCCTACTGCTTATATGCTTTCTAGTTTATAAGCACTGTCTCAAAAATTAGAGAAGGGACTGTTTGAAAGTATTGATGCTTTTGAAGTATACAAAGTACACATTAATGAAAACAGTCTCAGTATGCAAATATGTGGATGAAGGCTCAACGACTGAGATTTACTGCTGAAGTAATTATTTATTATTCATAGTTATGCTTTATACCATTGCAACCTTTTTGTGAATTATTTAAACAACCAGGCATTTAATGTCCCATATCAGACACAAAACCTGGCATTTGATTCTCCTCTCTATATTTAAATACTCATAAATAAATATGCATGAGCTCTTATAAATTGGAGCCACTATATACAGTGAGGGGAGAGTTAAATTTGCCACCTCTTAGCTACTTTTCTTTTGATAGTTGTATTAATTCATGAAATTATATTTTTAGGAAAAATGAGGACAGAAACCTCTATTGACACAATTTCTCTTTAATAAACATTTCTTTAACATAAAATAAATGCCTCATAAAGGTGGTACTGCAAAGCATCTGAAAAGAAAAATAAACTGGCCAGATTCTCACATAATTGAACTCAAGTTGAAAACAGAGAAAGACTGTTTTGTGGAGACTGATGAATTTAGTTCCAGATAAACTTCTCTTTTGAAGCTTTATTTACTGAAGATGATTTTATTATTTTAATATTTTTATGGCTATTAACTTGATTTTAATAAAGGAGAATATTTGTAGCTCAGGGTTGAAATGAGGGGTCCTTGGTGCTCTTTGAGATTTGCTTGTTTTCTTGCAGGTATTTCATTACCCTAACTAGGTAACATCATCAGTGCTAGCCTAACCTGATTTCATATAATTTTAAATTCTGATTGCATTTGATAAATATATACACTGTACTACATTATAAATTAAGGTTGCAATAATAAATATAGATATGTCCTGTTTCTTGTTTCAATTATATACTCTCACACATTTGCTATGGAAATTAGCAGTTTACTCAAGGTTGAGAAGATAACAGCAGATAAAGAAGACAAACCAAAACACGATCTGTGAAGCAGCAGAAGAAAATACTTGATGCTTTTGCTTTTTATAGAAGAATATAGAATATATGGAAGAATAGCAAAATGAAGGGATTTACTCCCTTGCTTGGCAAGAAACCTCATATACTGTTTGCATTTTGCTCTCCTGTCTACTTGCCAAGTGTGGGGGCTGGGAGGCCTGATGTCATGTGATGTTCCAGTTGTTCAGATGAACTCTGTGTTTAATCACACTTGGCTTTATATCTCCTAAAGCTAACATTCACAGCTGACATTCCACAGGTTCTATTGGGGATGTTGAAATATCCATACTCCTTATAGCACTTAAGACTTCCTAAATCTTATTCAATGGATGGCAGTATAGCTTATCTGTTTGTCAGGATGAATTAATCCTATATGTAAATCTGAAATTATTAGATCCTAATAATATACTAATACTAATGACTTCCTAGATGTTAAAGGATACTTGCTAGCTTTAAGAGCTGTGGTGGTGCAGTAGTTAGAGTGTAGTACTGCAAGCTACTTCTGCTGACTGCCAGCTGACTGCAATTTGGCAGTTCAAATCTCACCAGGCTCCAAGTTGATTAAGCTTTCTATCCTTCTGAGGTTGGTCAAATGAGGATCCAGATTGTTGGGAGCAATATGCTGACTCTGTAAACTATTTAGAGAGGGCTGTAAAGCACTTTGAAGTGCTATATAAGTCTGCTATTGTTATTGCTATTTCTCTTACAGTTTCATAGACAAGAAGCACTTATGAATGCTTACTAAGAACTTGTAGAACTGGGTGGCAGAACTGAATATGGAGATCCTTGATTCCAGAAGAAGTGTCTTAATATTTTACCATAATACATTTTAGGAATATACCTGAATCCACGAGCACAAAAGTGATACAAAGGGATGAGGATGCACATAATAACATTACCTCTTTCTTCTTCTATATGCATGTATCCTACCCTCTGCTGTACACTTGCTGCATTAAGCAGCAAAGCCTGAACACTACTCTCTCATTAATTTTATTTATCTACTTCCATTACCTAGCAAATTTCTAACACTCATTCTATCCTGAACTGACATTGGAATTTGATATACCTTATTAAATTTCTATGCTCATATTTCCTCAGCATGTTCCCAACAAATCAAATGACATGAAGTGCTCTCAAGCACTCAGATCAACTGAGCAAAAAGAAATCTATGCATATTAGAGTTACAGTTTCAAGCTTCTTCTTCATTGATTTCTAAGTAGATTCAAATTTAAAAAGTAACTAGAAAATAAAAGGTCTAAGAAAATGTTTCCTTCTAATATCACTTTGATTATTGTTGTAACCCATTCAAAGCCAGGTTTTTCCCTCCTTAAAAATGCTTAATTCTGCAATTGTGATTATATACTTCTGCTTTCCTTACATCAGCTTTTCAATAAATAAATAAATAAATAAATAAACTAAGTAAGGAAATATTCTCTATTAGGAAAATGCTGGGAAGAAAAGTGATGATAATCGATTCTATCTGAAGGTACGATCTGCCATTATTTCCTCCAAAAACTAGTAACTCTAAGCCACAAATAATGAATTGTGTTCAGTTGCAGTAGATAGGTGTACAAATGTGTTCCATCACCAAAGGTTTACACAAAGGTATGTTGTTTCCCTCTTTTTGAGTGAAAAATTTGAATGTTGCTGCTACTGATGAAAAATCCAGTATTATTGGCTATATGATGGCAATGGAAGTAGAGAGTAGATAAAATGGACCTATGAAACTTTGAAGGAATTCCTTGTTGAACAACAGTTCAGAAATGCTTGGTGAAGCAATGCACATTCTGCTTCTAAAAGGGCAAAGTGAAATTATTATAGATCTTTCTGCATGCCCTTCCAAATGTCTCTTCTGAAAGCCTTTTCCAGGTACAATATGTGCAATAAGGAGCTTTTGCACACGTACAGCACATTCACAAAAGTCTCTTCTAGGTTAATGCCAGAAAAAATTCCCAATGTCAGCAAATTGTGCAGCATTTTAGACAGCTTTCTTTATCTACAACAGAAAGCTACATCTCCTGGAAATGTTAAAAATATTGAAGATTTACCCTGTAAATCAGTTGTAGCCATTTCCTTTCTTGCTGATTTTCCAAATGAGGAAAAGTAGAGTTTTCCTTGGAAATGTGCAATGTCTGCAGCACTATTATTACACAACGTATCTTTGTCACATTTCTGCAGCCCATAGGGAATAGCCTATTATTTATTGGTGGGATTCTTTATTGTACTCTTTGCTTCCTCATGGCTCTGAATATTCAGTTTAATTTAAACATCAAAGCTAAGATAACCATTTCATGCATCAAATGTCACAGAATAATGTGAAAGTATTTTACTTCTCTGAACTTTTTGTCAAGTGAGATAAGGAAAAAAATTGAGAGAGGAGTAGAGGAAAATAAGGTCAGAGCCCTAACATAAAGTCTTGCAGGATTTTTCATGTGATCTTCCAACACAACACAACATATAAAGACACTGACAAAACATCTGTTCCATAGGCTTCATACTATTTTGTTGCCTTTTATTGCAAGCAGGATTAGCTGCCTATTTTTATGTATGCAAATTAAGAGCAACTGTAGCAAATGTGATTTTCTGAAGAAGTATCATTTACTTCTTACAAGTAAAGGAATCCAGCTGATTGTATTTTGAACAGTCCAGCTACACTTTTGGCCTTACTGAAATGAATAAAACACGTTGTTCAGAAGTATCTTCCTCTGTTTATAAAACTGGAAGGAAATGAAGAATAACAAAAGATGAATATAAAAGTGAAAAATTTCACAAAAGTTTTGTTATTTATATATTAAAAGGTAAAGGTTCCCCTCACACATACGTGCTAGTCGTTTCCAGCTCCAGAGGGTGGTACTCATCTGTTACAAAGCAGAAGAGCCAGCGCTGTCCGCAGATGTCTCCACAGTCATGTGGCCGGCATGTCTAAATGCCGAAGGTGCACGGAACGCTGTCACCTATTTTTCTACGTGGTCCCTATTTTTCTACTTGCATTTTTGCATGCTTTCGAACTGCTAGGTTGGCAGAAGCTGGGACAAGTAACAGGGGCTCATTCTGTTATGTGGCGCTAGCGATTCGAACCGCTGAACTGTCAACCTTTCTGATCAACAAGCTCAATGTCTTAGCCACTGAGCCACTGTGTCCCTTTTATATTATATTGTATTGTATTGAATTGTATTGTATTGTATTGTATTGTAATGTATTATATTGTATTGTATTACATTACATTATATTTATATTATATAAAATATTTTTATATGTTATATTTATATATTCATTTCTTCTAAGTTCAGCTGTTATCACATTCTATTGCCTGAATGTAATTTTCCCAAATAAAGCAGTAGAAAACTCAACATTGGCTCTGGTCATTTGGGCTACTGTCTATGTATGATTATTGTTGATATTGGTTATCTGCTTTTTCAAAGAACCATGGATTTCAGGGAGGGTGAAATAAAAAAACAAAAAACAGTGTTCATCAGTTAGATTCCAAGACCTCGTGGACAATTTCCAGATTTAAGTCAGGTTTTTATTTTCTCTTCTGATAATATTTAGACTTAATTCTGTTTCAGAATTGTTTTGCAATAATTGAAAAATAATCTTAACTGAACTTTTGTAATAGTATGAAACCACAGTCAAATTTTGGAATGGAATTAGGTCAAAGCAGGCATCATTAACAGTTGATTAACAAGAAGAGAGATGGAAATGAACAAATAGCCAAAATAAGGAGCAGGCTTAGAAAAGAAGACTGCAGAAAAGAAGAAAGCAGAAAAGAAGAAAGCAGAAACTGCCAGGGTCTTGAAGGAAATCAAGATAATCATTTTGCTGAAGAGCAGAGTTTGGGCCAAAAGCTATTCAGCACCTTATCAGCCAAGCCTCCTTGTTTCCTTCTGCAAGACAGGGAGGTGTAGAGTGGCAAAAATTTGTCAGCCAGAGCCAGATCATCATTTCCGGTTATGTTTCATTTTAGGTCAGCAAGGTCAGTTTGAAGGGTGATCTGGATAACAGGTTAACAGGGTCTAAATATTACTTGAGCAGAGAGGAGGGGAAAGAATGTTTGATTTAAAAAGACCAGGGAACAATTTCTTGACTCAAACAGAACTGAAGGAGGGAGTTCAGTGGAAACATGACACTCTGTAAATGTTGATCAGGAATAGTTTTGCTCAGGCAGGGCAGCCCAAGATCTGTGAATACTACGTGTCTCAATATCTATATTCTTAACATGCTGCTACCCTGCCAAATTTGGCTAACTTTCAATACATGGTTTCAAGCTGTTTTTAATGGATTCATTGTATTTATTTATACTTTAAATATGGAAGTTGCCTGATTCCAGAATGATTCTGGTGGGCTTACAGTTTAAAAACAGAAAAACAAGAGAAGATGAATCAGATGCTTCTCTCTCTCTCTCTTTCTCTCTCTCTCTCTCTCTCCCTCCCTCCCTCCCTCCCTCTCCTTCATTGACAGGGGTCTGTAGCCACCCTAGTCCTAAAGACGTTACAAAAATCAAATGCATTTAAAACATGGATAGGTAAGCTAAGGTTACCACCATCTGCATAGCCAAATTGTATTGGTGTGATTCTTTAAAAGTACTCATGTAATTGCTAGCCATTTTGAGACAGGGAACTTAGATAGAGGCTTGACAAACTTTAAAAAAGAAAAAAAATCCCACTTACTCCCCAAAACAGAAAAATACCAGGAATCTATCTGTTCACTTTACATCACTGTTCTGTTTACTCTGGGTTTCACTCTAAATAACCCTACGTGTGCTTTCTGAAGAATGAAGGTTGTTCATTCTTGTTATGAAATAAAAGAACAGAGAACGATGTCTTGCAATTTACACAAAGAAGGAAATGCCTTGTAAATTCTTTTCATGCCATTTGAATATGAATTCAATTTGAATAGAATTGCTGCCCAAATAGGATAATGATCCAAGTGAAGAAATTAAAAAAGCATATTTATCCTGCTATCAGTTGTATGTTAGACTAACCAGAGGGAGTAATCTGATCAGACTTTACTAATCTGAAGCTGAATTTTTATTCCGTGCCAACAAGCATTGTCTGATTTGACCAATAGAATAATCCTCCTTCAGGATGCTTGCCAATGCACTGTTGTCTTTTCATGGTAGGAATTATTGTTATATTTAACTTAATTGCACAAAAAAATTTCTTTTATAATGGAGAAAGAAAAAAAATACAGTGAATTTAAGGCTACATCACCAGCAGAAAATTCATTATCAAATATCATCATTATAGGAAATTTCCGTATCCCCAAAGATAACTGGAAGTGGAATCTGTGTGTCTTGATTTATCCAGAGTTGCAAAAAAAAAGTAGTCACAATAGACAGCCAGTTTGATATATAGTGATAAGGGCATCAGGCTAGAAACTGGGAGACCTTGAGTTCCAATACTGCCTTGGGCATGAAGCCAGCAGTGTGACCTTGGGCCAGTCACTTTTGCTCAGCCCTAGGAAGATGACAATAGCAAACTACTTTTGAATTTTCTGCCAAGAAAATTGCTGGTACTTGTCGAGGCAGACTTCCAGAATTGGACACGACTGAACAGAAGGGAAAAAAAGTTACAATATGGTATCAAATTTAAATGCTGTGGTTAATTTTCTGAACTGTTTGACAGTGAAAAAGAGTACTGTATAGATTAAAGAGAATAGGTATGCTGCAGTCTGCATTATGTATATGCATATATAATATTTCCAGAAAATGCAATATTGTTCTCCTTTGAAAAGGTATGTAATAAAAGGGGTTTAAGGTTATATCTCAATATTGTATTATCTCATTCAAAGTTAAGGAGAAATAACAAATAATCTAAGTGTTAAAGATGTCAGAGTTAGGGGAGACTTATTAATTAATGGAAAAGTACTGGAAGAAAAAAAAGGTAGCAGAAAACAATGTTAAATTAGCTGAGAATAATTACATAATGTCTAAGGTAATCAAGAACAACCAGAATGGATGGGCTCAATTCTGTCTTTTCTTTTCTCTTTCCTTGACCACACTATATGTGACCTTAAAGACTTTGGGGAGGGTGGGCAATAATAATTCCAATATAAATAAAATATAAATAAATATAAATAATATATAAATAAATAAATACAGTGAAATGGGTAAGAGAGCTGCCTCCAGATTATAGACTTGTTAGTTGGCAAATATAGTCTGCAAGTTGTATGCCAGGCACCAGTAAAGGAACTGATGCACTGATGCACTATGAATCTATCAGAGCAACAGATTTGACCAAGGCACATCAACCAAGTGCTCCATTACCAAAGTAATGAAAAGAACTGACTAAGAATGTTATTCAGACAAGCACAATATACAGCAGAAACCCAGAACACCAGAAAAGGAAAGAGATTTGGTTGGTATGAAGAATTGCCGCTTCCAGGTAAAACTTCTAGTTATAATCACATCTGTTACAGGCTTTAGAAGCTTATGTTAAGAATCATGGCCCTTAACTGAAAATAGCAATGGGAACCAAATTACTTTGGATGTGCTTGGCATGACACAGCTTTAATTGGTAAACATGAAAAGTCAGATGGAACTTAATAGAAGTGGGATGATCTAGCAATTGAAGGCAAAAGGACTGTCTGAGGTGAATGCAACCAAATATGGATGATCTAATCTGATGGACACGGGAAGAGCCATGCTTTATTCTCAGTGGTAAATAGTGAGAAGACAAGTCTCCAAACACTACTGCATTACATTCTTCCAGGTATTTTTAGCATACTGCAGCAATTTGACCTTCACACAGACGTGTCAACCAATCTCCACAGGTAGAAAATAAGAATGGGCAATCATGAAGGAATTATTCTGGAGCTGGTATCCATGGAAGATGCTCTGATTTGATTTACCTATTTCTACCAGCAGCTTTTGTGTAATGATTCATCAATTGATGCAAGTTCATTTTGTCACATGACAAATATCTCAGATTCATTCTGCAGCACTGGAACAGCAGAACTACATAATATTCCATTACCATTTTCCGAATTTCACACCACGCTCTTTTTTATTACTGATCATCAAGCCATTGGAGTAGATCTTAAAGAACTTAAATTTCCTCCACAGAAAATGCTTCTGAATATGGGCAAAGTTTTTATTTTATGTCCTTTTAAAGCAATGCTCTGTGGAAGCTGTATTTCAGATTTTAATGTATTTTGGAAGAGGTTTTATTCAGTGAATTTCATTAATTAAATGAGCAGAAAAATCAAGTCACTTTCAACCAATGCTGTGTGTGGAGAGGTTAGAAAAATTTAAACACAGTAAATCTGCGCCAGCAACACAGACAACACAGCAATTTCACTGAGAGGACAGTGTGCCAAAAAGCAGCCTGAGGGAACACATCTAAAACTGTGTTCTAAATCTAAATGGATTTTTCATTAGCATGCTAAAAAATTGAAACTCCGGTCTGGCTTTTTCTTCCATTTGTTTTCTATCCATACTTCAGTTGCACTATCTTGCTAAGTAGAAGAGTTCTGAACACTCGGCTGATAAATATGATAATTCTCAAGGTGGGATGCCTGTCAGCTTTGGAAGCCATATTCCATGCTGCCACATAGCCTGAGAAAGTGGGAGGGTGATTTCAACTGAGTAGTTCTAAGTAGACAAAATAAAATTCTTTTCTTAGTTCAAGGTTATTACGTGTGGCGGAGCAGGAAAAAGGATCTTACACTGGGACAGATCATGATTGGTCCATGTGATGTGATGATGGGGGAAAAAGGTGATGGATTGTAGTTTGGGACATTGTGGGAAGTCTGGAAGTCGAGATTCCACAGATGTGCCAGGTGCTATTCTGATAAAGGTACTTTTGAGATTATGCTTGTCTCAGAGTTACTGATTGGAATGGAGGTTTGCTGGAATGCTGACAATAATACAGTTAGTCCTCGACTTACAACAATTCATTTAGTGACCATTTGAAATTACAACAGCACTGAAAAAAGTGGCTTATGACCATTTTTCAGGCTCATGACCTTTGCAGCATCCCCATGGTCACTTGAGTAAAATTAAGATGCTTGGCAATTGACTCATATTTATGACGGTTGCAGTGTCCCAGGTCATGTGATCACCTTTTGCGACCTTGCGAGAAGCAAATTCAATGGGGAAGCAGAGTGTTGATGGATTGAAACAATAAAAAGGGGCAAAACTCACTTAACAAATGTCTCACTTAACAACGTAAATTTTGGGCTCAGTTGTGGTCGTAAGTTGAGGACTACCTGTACAAACAATAAATGGATTGCAGTGTATTTGAACATAGAGTGTATTCAGGAAAGGGATGTGTGGAGCTTCTTCTTATCTTTGGAAATTTTAGGTGGAGTCCGGACAATGTTGCCTTCTATTTGTAAATCAATAAGAACTCTATTTCATTACTATTTCAGTCTTTATTTTCTCATCAGAAAAAAGCAATTGCATTTTGCCTTGATTGGGAACATTACGAATTAAATATGTAACAGCATCCATGATGCACTGTTAAAGTCAAAAGATCCTAAGGCATTTTCATTTAATGTTTTTTTTATCAAAAGAACCAATATGGACTTATATCTTAGCCTTTGGAAGTGGTTCTTTATCAGAGGATTAAAAGAAGTACCGTGTTTCCCCGAAAATAAGACCTACCCTGAAAGTAAGACCTAGCACTATTTTCTAAACCTGCCCTAATATAAGACCTACCCCGAAAATAAGACCTAGTGTAAATCTCCAGTTCCAGGAAGACTTTTCAGGGAGCAACTGTGCACCCGCGAAACATCCCCCCCTACACACTCACACCCACTATTTGCCACCATAAATATATAAGACCTACCCCAAAAATAAGACCTAGTGTGTTTTTGGGAGCCAAAAAAAATATAAGACAGTGTCTTATTTTCGGGGAAACACGGTATGTATAACTGCAGATACTCATGCAATATTATAGGAAAAGTACAAACTATTTACAGTAAAAATTATGACAAAAGTGCTTTTTCTTACATTTTCTGCTCTTGACTTAGACATTCGAGGAGTTACGCAGTCCCTAGAACTTATGGCATAATTTCTCTTGTAACTCTAAGCATGTCATAATACATTTGCTGTTGGCTCTACTCCTGGGGTTTTCTTTCTGCTGTGGAACAGATGTCTCTACTATTGAGACAGCTATTTTCTCCTCTCCGTGTATGAGACTTTCTCTGAAAAATGAAGCCGAAGGGATTGGTAGCACTAGCACTTAGACTTATATACTGCTTCACAGTGCTTTACAGCTCTCTCTAAGCGATTTACAGAGTCAGCCTATTGCCCCCAACAATCTGGGTCCTCATTTTATCAACCTCGGAAGGATGGAAGGCTGAGTCAATTTTGAACCTGGTGAGATTCGAAGTGACAAACTGCAACCAGCCAGCCAGCCAGCAGTCAGCAGAAGTAGCCTGCAGTACTGCATTCCAGCCACTGTGCTACCACAACTCTTGATTGATAGGAATTTAAAAATGAAATCATTCAAACTTTACTATTAACAATAGAAAAAACAGTGCAAAAATTTTATATGTAACTGATTGATTGATTATATGCCTTCAGGTTTATATCAACTCTAAGTCACCCTATAGGTAGACCTTCTCCAGGTTGATCTATCACTAACAGGTCTTCCAAATGCTGCTATAATCATGTCCAATCCACTTGTAGATGGTCATTCTTCTTTTTCCTTCCCCACTTTCTCCACTTTATAAATTTCTTAAGTTGATGATTCAACTGAACTTGAATCAACTTAACTTGATGATTCAACTTCAAAAGCCCATTTGATATAAAAGATAGTGAAATTTGTTCTGAAGCAGCTTTGTATGTAGGCTATCATGGACTGATAGTGAATGCCTGCAGACTTCAATTGCTCTTTTTTTTAAAAAAAATTCATATTTATATGCCGCCCTTCTCCAGAGACTCAGGGCGGCTTACAATTTTTGGAGCACAACCCAATGCACTCAGCAATAGCCTTCATTCCATTGTATATGCCTGCTTATTACTAGGGCTTTTTGCCCATCCACCAAGCTCCATGGTTTGCCAGCATGAAATGCAAATAACAAGAACAATATAAGCCCGGAATGTCACATCACAGCCTTTCACCCAGGATACTACATCATGGAACTCAGGAGATTACAACACAAAACCTCAGGAGGTTGCAACACAGACAACGACTCAGGAGATAACAGCACAAGACCCAGGATGTCACAACAATAAAACTCAGAAGGTCATCACACAGCCCACTACCCAGGTAGCTAAAACACAAAAGGCTGAAGGACACACAGCCACTACCTCAGCCACACAAGCTCTTACAAAAAAGCCAACCAATCAGCAAACACCAATTCCATCAACCAATCAAGAAGCGACAACACAGCCAAAACACAGCCAACCAACCCGCTTACAGCAGAGCCAGCACACCACACCTCCCCTCCAGTATTTATAGAGAGAAGGCAGCTCAGATCACTCTTTGCTGGAAGAAGCACAAAGCCGAAGACACCAGCCTGAAGATGGCGAGTGGGATCTCGTCAAACGTCGCCAAGGTATTCTCAATCTTACATGGGACAAGACCGAATACACCAAGACCTACATATATATATATATATATATATATATATATATATATATATATATATGTTTTCGTAGATTTTCACGGGTAAAGGTATGTAGGTCTTGGTGTATTGTCTTGTCCGTGTAGATTGAGAATACCTTGGCATTGCGACAATCTCATCCGTCATCTTCAGGCTGGTCTTCACTTCGTTCTCCTGGGAGAACTTCTCCCAGGAGAACGAAGCTGAAGACACCAGCCTGAAGATGACGGATGAGATTTCGTTGAAACGTTGCCAAGGTATTCTCAATCTTACACGGGACAAGACCCGAATACACCAAGACCTACATATATATATATATATATATATATATATATATATATATATATATAAAACAGGAAATTTACCTTGATAAAGTTCAGCTAAATATCTTCGGAGACTTCAATAAATTTTGAAACAACTTCTACTTGGAATGGTCATTCTTTTCCATCAAGTTCCCAGTTTCAAGACAGATATACTTTGAGAAGTGACAAAAGGGATATCCATCTAGCCAGCTAGATCAGCTGAATCAACCAAGATGATCAATGGGGTGACAGATGTCTCATCCAGATCATCCTTATCTCAATTCTCATTAGTTAATGCCAGATTTGCCCACAATATGTCCATATCTAACCATAGCATTGCAGTAGACAAGCATATATACAGGCCTGCCTATATTGTGGAACACTTGCCGGATTACAGTGAGGTTGGGATCCTGTATGAGATTTGACCACCAGATTTCTTGGGACTGCAACTATTGCAACTCTGAGGAAGACCCTCATGGTGATCAAAGACCAGAGATGCTGACTGGGTATAAATACTTCCATCTGTAGTTAGTGTTATGTATGCAGGTTTAAAGTCATTGGTTTAGTTTGAACTGTTCTTGTAAAATGTAAGAAATAATTGGTTGGCAACTGCGGCTGCTGGCTATAAGTAGCAGCCGCAGCCCAGCCAAAGTGGGTCCGTTCTAAGCTGTAGTCACTAATAAAGAAAGAGCTTGAAGCACTCCGCGTCTGTCTCTTCATGCAAACTTAACACTGGCGACGAGGATGGGATTCCCCTGAAGACGATGGCAACGCGGAACAGGAGAGTGAGATGGCTGCACTGAACACCCTCCCCAGCCCTGTTCGATCCGACGGCAGAAGACTGGGAGTCGTATGCAGATCATTTCCAAATGTATCTGGAAGGAAACGATCTTGCCGACATTTCCGAAGCGGAAGAGGCGGTCTTTCTCACGCACTGCAGTCCAGCAGTTTTCAAGATGGCGAAGGCATTGGCGGGAGCTGCAGACGTGAAGGTAATGGAATGGCCTGACTTAGAAAAGTTGTTAAGAGCCCATTATGCCCCACAAGTATCATGCCTCATTAAGAGACACGAGTTTTACCGTTGGGATCAAGGGGAAAGCGAAAACGAAAACTTTGTAGCAAGTTTAAGAGACATTGGGGGTGCATGCGAATTTAACAATTTAGAAGAGGCCATGCATGATCGATTTGTTCTGGGCCTTAAAGACAAGGTGCTACAGAGCAAGTTATTACTGAAACCTAAGATCACGCTGAAGGAAGCAATAGAAGAGGCCTCTTCAGCAGAAGCTACCAAGTCCTCGGCAGTGGCCATGAAGAAAATCAACAAGGCCACAAGCCATCCTGATGTGGAAAAGTCCACAACAACTCATTGTGAGCAAATAGATTCTGAGTCAGACTGTAGTGAGGTGGAGGAAGGAATTTTCAGACTCAGAATGGAGAGGAAAAAGAAAGACCTGGGGAGAAAGAGGCAAGATTTCTACTGCAGAGGGTGTGGGGAAGCCACCCCTGCACTGAATGCAGGTTTTTAGACACAATTTGCCTCGGTTGTGATAAAAGAGGACATCTAGCAAGAGTCTGCAAAGCATCCAGAACTCCACCCAACAGAAGAAAGTTTTCTACAAGCAAAGACAAAGAATTCTGGCCCAACAATCTTAGTGAGAAGATGGGGCGCAGCACAGAAGCAAATGGGAAGAATGAAACTCATCAAACAGTCACCATTGGTCATTCATCACCCTTAAGAAGTAGAAAAGTGCATGTCAAGGTATTTATTGAAGGAAGGCCTTGCTAAATGGAAGTGGACTCAGGCTCATACCTATCTATGGTGTCATGGGACACTATTCAAAGACTGTTACCAGATATTCAGAAGACTCACTTCAAGAAGCAGGCATTGACTCTTAAAGACTACCAAGGGAACAAGATTCCAGTAGTTGGAACAAGAGAATTCAACGTGAAGTTCAAGGGCCACACCAAGCATCTACCACTGACCATCGTTGACAAGGATCGCCCAAGTCTGCTGGGACTTGAATGGTTCAACCCGCTGGGCATCGAGGTGACTGGCATCAATCACGTGAGCAACACTGAGTGGGAAGAGCCTTGAAGTCTGAATTTCCAGAGGTCTTCAGCGACGGATTAGGCAAGTACTTGGGGACCCCCATCACCTTTAACCTAGATCCCAAGGTACAACCAATCTGTTTAAAACTCAGAAGGGTTCCATTTGCATTAAAGGAAAAAATGGATGCACAATTAGATAAACTAATAGCTCAAGGGGTTTTAGAGCCCACTGACCACTCCAGGTGGGAGACACCCATAGTCACACCCGTCAAGGCTGATGGGTCTGTAAGAATCTGCGGAGATTAAAAGGGGACATTGAACCATGCGCTACAACAGAGTGCATACCCAGTTCCAGTGGTGCATCATTTATTACATTCTCTTGGTGGGGGCACAGTCTTCGCCAAATTGGACCTGGCCCAGGCATATCAACAGTTAACAGTTGATGATGCAACTGCAGAAGCCCAAACCATTGTAACCCATAGAGGTGCTTTCAAATGCAAAAGGTTGCAATTTGGAGTAAGTGTGGCACCAGGCATTTTCCAAAGCCTTATGGAAAGGATGCTCCAAGGATTGCCAGGGTTGGTGCCTTATTTTGATGACGTTTTAATCTCTGCTGAAAATGACACTCAGTTACACGAGAGACTCAGAGAAGTCCTAACCAGATTCAAAAAAGCGGGGTTAAAAGTCAAAGAAGAAAAATCCACACTTAGAACTGACAAAGTGGAATTCTTGGGTTATATGATTGATAAACATGGCATCCACCCCACAGAAGCCAAAGTTCAGGCAATCAAAGAAGCCCCCAGGCCAAAATGCAAAACAGATTAGCAAGCATTCTTGGGACTCATTAACTTTTATCATATGTTCCTACCTCAGAAAGCAACCATTGCAGAACCCCTACATAGGCTGCTGGACAAGAAATCTGTTTGGGTCTGGGGGAGGAAGGAACAAGCTGCATTTAACAATATCAAGAGACAAATCACGTCTGATGCTGTGCTGATACAGTTCTCTGAGAACTTTCCTGTTGTTCTGACTTGTGATGCCTCCCCTTTTGGAGTGGGGGGTATTGAGCCACGTGCTTCCCAGCGGGAGGGAAGCTCCTATTGCATTTTACTCTCGCACTTTGACTAAAGCAGAGAGGAACTACAGCCAACTGGACAAGGAAGCCTTGGCAATTGTAGCAGCTGTCAAGAAATTCCATGAGTATTTATATGGGAGAAGATTTACTGTTGTCACATATCACAAACCTCTTCTAGGCATTGTGGCAGGAGACAAACCAACGCCCACGATCCTGTCACCAAGAATGCTGAGATGGACTGAATTTCCTGCTGCTTATTCATACAAACTGATCCACAGACCTGGTAAAGACATTGGGCATGCAGATGCTTTGAGTCGCTGCCCACTTCCCTCACACACTGAGGACCCTGTTCCTGAGACTCACACCTTTTTTCTAGAAACTGTTGCCAAGCTTCCAGTACATGCTGCTCAAATTGCCAGAGAGACTGCCAAAGACACTTTATTGGCTCCTGTTATAGGCTGGATTAAGAAGGGCTGGCCACTTCAAGATCTACCTCAACTTGCCCAACCTTTTAAATCCAGGCAAACTGAATTATCTGTATTAAGAGGATGTATTTTGTGGGGTAACAGGGTGGTTATTCCTGCAAAACTACAAAAGAGGTTTTGGAAATGTTACATGAGGGTCATCCGGGGATTGTCAGAATGAAGGGATTGGCCAGGAGTTATGTATGGTGGCCAGGTATTGACAAAATGGTTGAAAACTGGGTTGCATCTTGTCCCAACTGTCAGGTAGTCAGGCCTGCCCCACCTCTCGCCCCCACACAGGAATGGGAATGTCCTAGGGGCCCATGGTCCAGGATTCACATTGATTTTGCTGGCCCTACCAGAGGGCACACTTTACTTATTATAGTTGATGCATATTCCAAATGGCTGGAGGTTATCCCTATGGCATCCACCACAACTGAAGCTGTCATCAAACAGCTTAAAAGCTTTTGTAACTCACAGGTTACCTGATGTGCTTGTTTCTGACAATGGCCCTCAATTTACATCCAACCTTTTTGAATCATATCTAGCACAACAGGGTATCAGACATGCCCTGACAGCCCCTGGGCATCCTTGCTAATGGCGGGCTGAGCGTATGGTACAATTTACCAAGGAAAAACTTCAGCAATTGGGTCAGGGGATATCACTGAGAGAGTTGAAAAACTTCTCAGTGTTCAGCATATCACTCCCAACCCTCAACTAATTTAACCCCAGCTGAATTGTTGATGGGTAGGAAACTCAGGTCTCCCCTTGACCACCTTCATCCCACTTACACCCGCACCACTAGATTCCACTAGTAAAATTCGCACTTTCACTGTGGGTGATTCTGTTTATGCTAAGAACCTTATGGGTGAACCATTATGGATTGCTGCTGAGATAACCCAAATCACAGGCCCCAGGTCTTACAGGGTACAAACGGAGGATGGTGTCCTCTGGAGCAGGCACATTGATCAGTTAAGATCCAGATTGCCTCAGGAGCATCGCTTTTGCTCCTCTCTGATTCCCATACCTACTGCCTCTTCTAGGTGGGAAGGGGAGGATCATGAGTGTAATCAGCAAGCAAGAATCAACCCCATGTGTAACGAGCTAACACGACAGGAACCATCCCAAAACCTGTCACAATACCAACAACCATTTTCACATTGGGTTGGAGATGGATTGGGAGGAGAGACCAGGTTGTAGTAACCAAACAGGTTCTACCATTACTGTAAGTCCTAGTAAGGAAATGTCAGCAGACACATTTCCTCCCTCACAAGGTGAGAACCTTAAAACATCTGAACCACGTAGGTCTCAAGCATAACGTAAGAGCCCCACCTATTTAAAAGAATACATTAGATAGGCTGGGGTTTGAGTATGGACTGAACCTAGTGGGGAGGGATGTTATGTATGCAGGTTTAAAGTCATTGGTTTAGTTTGAACTGTTCTTGTAAAATGTAAGAAATGATTGGTTTAAAAAGTGCAGGAAAACCCTGCACTCTGATTGGCTGTCAACTGCGGCTGCTGGCTATAAGTAGCAGCCGCAGCCCAGCCAAAGTGGGTCCGTTCTGAGCTGTAGTCACTAATGAAGAAAGAGCTTGAAGCACTCCGCATCTGTCTCTTTATGCAAACTTAACAGTTAGGACAGAGGACAAGTTATGGTTGCTGATTCCTTACTGTGTACCATTCTCCTGGAAGCCATCCCAAGCTTCTGGATCCCATAACATACCTAGGCATTTAGTGCGTAATCCTTAGTACTTCAATCTCCTTGTCTCAGGTGTGCAGGACAATATAAAATTGTCTCTCAAATTTAGCTGCTGTAGAGCTTAGGTGGCAGGAAATGGTATTGAGTAACTTTTGAGCTCTCTTGCAACTTTATGATTTGATGTATATCCATCAATAAGTACAATTTACCCATCAGTCAACAAGCTGACCTACTTCTATCAGCTTTATATGAGTGGAATATGCTTGTTCAAGCTTCCTGTTCATTTTTTATTCAGAATGTGCTCAGATTGTCACAGAGGGTTGGTTGTCTTTTCTGTGTGGGTTTGTTTAGGAAGTAGAGGCTGAATTACACAAAAAGCTGTTATATGCCTGGTGTTTCATAGCACTTGGAATAATATTTACTTTGCTTGTCTTTAAAGCATCTTCAACAATGGTTCGTTTTCTGAGTCCATGTTCCTGAGTTTAATGACTAATTTATTTTATGTTGGTCAATCTTTAAATATGTTTATCATACTGTATCTTCAGTTATGAAATGATGTAGATGATAAATGTTTCATTGGGAAGATAAGTTGTCTAATGAGGCCGGAGGGATTTCTATGTTCCATTGATTTACTTTCCTTGTTATTTCATGTTAATAAGAAGTTTGAGAAATTAAAATAAGAGCAAAAGTCTCTCTCTCTCTCTCTCTCTCTCTCTCTCTCTCTCTCTCACACACACACACACGAAATGGAAGCTGCCTAATTCTTATGATTAGTCTTATGATAAATACTCTGCAGCAAAGATAATGAGGAAGAGAACCTATTCATTAAATATTATGAGCACCTAGGAATTTTCCTATGTAGATAGCAATAGCAATAGCACTTAGATACTGCTTCACAGTGTTTTACAACCTTCTCTAAGTGGTTTATAGAGTCAGCATATTGCCCCCAATAATTTGGGTCCTCATTTTACTGACCTTGGAAGGATGGGAGGCAGTGGTGGTATTCAGCAGGTTCTGACCAGTTCTGGAGAACTGGTAGCAGAAATTTTGAGTAGTTTAGAGAACCAGCAAATACCATCTCTGACTGGCCCTGCCCCCATCTATTCTCTGCCTCCCTAGTCCCAGCTGATTGTCTGGGTCTTCTTTTGTTGTCCTGCACAGGAGAACAGAGCTGGAAAGCAGGTTAGTGGAGTGGGGAGAGAATGGGGATTTTGCAGTATCCTCCTCCTGCCACGCCACCAAGCCATGCCCACCAAGCCATGCCATGCCATGCCACGCCCACCAAGCCATGCCCACAGGACCAGTAGTAAAAAAAATTGAATCTCACCACTGATGGAAGGCTGAATCAACCTAAAGCTGGTTGAGATTCGAACTGCCAAATTGCAGTCAGCCGGCAGTCAGTAGAAAATAGCCTGCAGTACTGCATTCTAACCATTGCACCACCGCAGATGTACAGTATATGGTTGGTTTTTGAATATTTGTTGAATAATGGTAGAAAATAGCCATACCATGTAAGGGATAGTATGTTTTACTCCTTCTCTTCTTTCACAGCACTATCCAAAACAGCTGTTGCAAGAAAAAGTAAAAGAACAAGCATATATGTTTCATCTTGAGGTCCTGGGGGAAAAAAAGGAAGGACAAGTCATAGTAGCCTCCAAGCTTTAATTTTGACTAATAGAAATTATTCTTGTAGAAAGTGAAATGAGAATTGAAAAAGTACCAGAAGGGAACAATTCATTTGTTTGCTTGCTTGCTTTTGTAGCAGCTGGTATAATATCAGATGTTAGTTTCCCTGTGCATCTTTTGGAAGAAAGCAATAACAATAGCACTTAGAAGTCAAAGTGCTTTACAACACTCTCTGAGGTGCTTTACAGATTCAGCATATTACCCCGAAAACCTGGATCCTCATTTTATTGATCTTGGAAAGAGGGAAGGTTGAGTCAACCTTGAGCTGGTCAGGATTGAACTCATGGCAGTGTGCAGAGTCAGCCTGCAACATCGCATTCTAACCACCAGGGCTTAGTAATGCCTGTCGAATAGTCACATTTATTGTTTAAAAGGCTCCTCAGTTTTTAATCCTAAATTATATACCCAAATTATAATTTACAGTGAGATAAAATCATCTGTCATCTGACCTGCTTTGAGCTGCTTTGTGTGCAGAAGAATTTGCTACCTGTTAACTTAAATCTGGACGCCATCACAAAAGAATTGCCATGGGAAACTTTGCCGGTCACATAATCTTATTATCCCAGAAATACAGTCATCTTCGTTGTCAACCTCCAAAAGCATTTTGGAAAAGAAAGATAGCATGTATACTTCATCAAAATTCCTGATCATCCATTTAAAAAAATAAAATAGAAATAAATATCTTAAAAATTGCTTTATAGTTTTGAAGGATACAGCCAATGGTTTGGAATTACCAGTGAATTGTTAACCTTCCCTTGGTACATCAGGCTGTATAGACCAATAATTTTACTCAGGGTAAGGCAGTTTAACTATGAAGCACCTTTTCTTAAATGGATACTCCGGTGTTCTCATTTATAGGCCAACTGAGATGTTGATCCCTATACAGCTTGAGACAAATTGCCAGCAAGAGCACCTTCTCCCATATCTACCCACCCAATGTTTAGAAACATCTTTAGAAGCTTCCTTCAGGTACCCTCTCCCAATAAATTGAGTTCAATGCCTCCCTTTGAAAAAAAATGGCATTCAGTGGTGGTTTTTCACTTACAGAACAAACATTCCCACATCAAATTTGTCTAGTGCCATCTTTAGAGCAATGAAGATGCATGCAAAACCTGTTGTAGTCACTGTGAATCTTTTTTTAAATAGAACGTTCACTTTGAAATCTGTGTTTTATAAACCCCATTTGTTTGTTGGAGTACTCTGGTCTTGGAACATTTTGACACTTTCTGTGTTTTGCTGATTGCAAATTGAGGAGGATTGAAATGAGAGTATGAGACACTATCTCCTTCCTGGTCACTTTTCTTCTCTGGTTTTGTCTTCTGTTAAAAGATTTGGTTGATTTAAGGATGTGACAGAAAAGGGAGGGAAACAGAAGAAAGCTGAACTTTTCTAGGACCTATTGTTGTTCTTTATGTGCTTTATGCAGTAATATAATGTGAGCCACTTAGGGAATGTAATACATTGTACTATTACAGAAATATATATAAGCATTTAATAAATATGGTTCTGTGCTCATTGTGAGATAATTCTGTATGTAAGCAGAACAGACAATAACTAAATTTTTAAGTTAATTTTGAGCAGCAACAACATTAATGTGTGACAATGCATTTTTTTCCTATTCAAACCATCACTGAAAGAAACTTTTGTTTTTTTCCCAAGCAATCTTGTCACAGTCCTCCTATCTTGAAAATATTAATTTTTGATCATATTCATGGATGTTTTCAAAAGACTATTTTACTCTGCAAAACCTTGTCATCACTTAATATATATTTGAACTGTGAGCTGGTCAAATTCATTTACTAATATGGTAGGCTATAGAAATCAAATCAAACAAACAAATACATAAATAAATAAATATGGAACTAGATCATATTATCTAAACCCAATTATTTAGTGAATAACCACATAGAAACTCTTCCTCTTACATTGTCTTCTTATAACCTTATTTTGTGAATAACCACATAGAAACTCTTCCTCTTACATTGTCTTCTTATAACCACTCATCTTTCATTATTTTTCAAACAAGCTAACCTTTAACAATCTCCAAAATAGCTTCCAGTCCTTTGCTGAAATTGATTTCTCCACTGCAAGTGACAACATAGGAGAAAAAATTAAATTGAACATTTACACATTTTTATCCAAGAAACTGGTCATAATTTATTTTGCAGGCTATGTAGCAGGATGCAGTATTTACTGGTGATGGCTGGGGAGGACTTCTTTCTAAGTATATTAACTTTTAATTACTGGCTAATGATTTTTCGGGCACAGGATTCAATAGTGTTTTACTATTGCCAGTAAAGCCGGGTTCAATGGAGTATTTTCCAGTGCTGCCAGTAATTCATGCATAACAAAATATTATGGCAGACAGGAGCTCAATTTAATTGTTGGTATGAAATAGTTCATCTGATAAAATACATTTGAATTATTCATTCAAGCAAAAACGATGTAGGAAATTGGGAGAAGACAAAATTGGAATTTCATCAAATAGAATACTGCAGCCTGAGGTAGTATTTTTCCCTATAGTGCTTTAATACACCACTATAGGTAGTACACTTTCACCACCTTTCAACACATAGTATCAGAGCTCAAAAAATAGCAAGGGGAAGGCTTCTGAAAACTCAAAGAAAGGACTACTGAAAATCTCTCTTTTCACCTCAATCAATTATAGGTTACTATAAGTACAATTGGTCTGAAACCATTTTGGAGGGCATTTTGGTCTGATTCAGAACAGAATACATTTACTCTGAAAAAAAGAAAAAAAAGAAAATCACTGATTAGTGAGGCCTAATCATCACTATATTGATTTAAGTGAATGTTGTTAATCAAGGTATGTATATAAAAAAGCAGAAGACATGTAAAGATATGTCATTTGAATAAATTTTGGGTATAAAGGCATCCCTTTCAGAGATCAATTGGAGTTAGCTTCTCTTGGTCTGTGCATTATGCCTGGGGGAATCATCCCATGTGTCTTTTACCTGTAAATATGTGTAACAAGGAAAAGCTATCCTACATAAAGATATTTGTATAAAGAGAACATACCATTTAAGAGTGTTGTGTATTTCTATTTCAAATATATCAACATTTAGAAAATGTATACAGATGATATGGCCTAGGTAATATGGCCAAGGCTACTGCTGATGGCCAGTTAGTAGAACTGTTTAAAATAACTTCTGCGTTGGAAGTAGAACAGGAGCCTAGCTTTTAACTTGGCTCATGGAAGTGATGGTTGATTGCATGGTAATAAAATGTTGTCTGTTTTCTATTCACCTCACAAAATCATATTTCACATAAGGAAAATATCATGTTTTCCATAACTTAATTGGTGCATCAGCTTAGCATCCAAGGTTTTCTTCTACCAGAAGTTCTTCATAATACAAAGTTATATACAGTAAATGAGCCAGTGGAGTAGCTTTGCCCATTCTCACAATTTACACCGCGGCAGTACACAAACTGGTTCCAGAGCTACATAACACCCAGGGTACATCTCTTTGAGTTTTCTCCGAAGTTGCTGCTGAGTTTACATTTAATATAATAAAGAGAATACATTTTAAACACACAAGATGAAATTATACAAGATGGACTTACATTTCATTTGATGAAGATGATATTATCCATTAAGTTGTATCCAATTCTTGGCAATTCTATCAGCCAGGTCTCTCCATGTCTAGTGATCTTGCTTTTCTTTGAGTTGTTCTGTGCTCTGGCTGGAATAATTTAATTTACATTAACTAAATAAACTAAAATTTAGATTTATTTTTGCTTCATCCAATTTTTCAAAGAGAACTCCACCATGCTTTTCAAAGGCCAAACAAGATTGTAAAGAGAAAGTTAAATTGACTTTTCTTCCACTTGCAGCCATTCCATCTCCCTAATAGCAAATTGAGATGGATGTTTTCCATCATCAAATGACTGTAATTTCCTTCTGTGATACTATGAAACAGGTAGACTACTTAATTTCTCTTGCTAAACAGGAAAGCTTACTGAGAACAGAAGCATCTTTTATGTCAGGAAAGACAGGGAACAATTTGCACAGGAGCATTTCAAAAATGTGAGTTTGTAGATCAAGCAAAACTTTTTCCTTGATTAGGCCTTCCCCATGATCAATGTTAGAATGATACAATTCTTTTTTATATTCATTGACTATTTACTAACTATACTTATAACTTATAACTTTTGTTGTAAATGCAGCCTTTGGAGTGGGGCTTTTGTAGAAACTGTGTTTATTTGCCTATTCTGCAGACTAACTCATGCCTAAAAATAAAAGTGGAGTCACCCCTTTTATTTCATATTCTTGAAGAACAGAAAATGGACCCAATGTTTTTTTGAGCACAAGTAGAGTTTTTTGTACAGCGCTGCCTTTATAAACTCGGGGCTCAATGCCAGCATACATCTATTTAAGTGCAGAGTGTATTCGTACTTAAAAACCATGAAGAGAAATGTGAAATCACATGAAAGTGACAGCATGCAATTATAATATTAACAGAGAATCAATTTGTTGATTGATTTTTATCCCACATTTATTATTTTTAGAAATAATTCAGGATGGAAAACATGCCTAATATGCTTTCTTCCTCCAATATTCCCCTGGAGGTGGGTGGACTGAAAAATGCCCAAAGTTCCCTAACTAGCTTACATGTCTAAGATGGAACTAGAACTTATGGTCTCCCTGTTTCTACCCTGATGCTTTAATCACTATACCAAACCACTAGAACAAACATTATTGCTTCATTGCCCAGATACCCACAGACTAAAGTGCACTGGCTATATAGTAGAAAGCAATATCTGAACAGATAGTTGTGTATAGGTATCCAGTCAATCATCACAAATGGTGATGTTGAACATAAAGTCACTGATTGATTTTTGGACACAGATAATCCATTCACCATGTCAACTTCTGGAGTAGTAGACAATAACTTTATATAATTCAGTCACAAGGTAGCACTGGTCTAAGGTAGCTAAAACTGAGTCTCTGTTGCTAATCAATCAATGACAGAAGTTATTTTGATTTTAACGTTATTTCTTGAACACGGCTGTAATGACCATATCTTAAACTCTCCATAGTTTTGAGTAATTTTTGACTAGCATAGGGTCCTAGTTGAATTCTTAATTGGAAAGAAGGTAACCTAAAATGATAATATATTGAGAGAGAGAGAGAGAGAGAGAGAGAGAGAGAGAGAGATGACACAAGTCTTTCCATTTCATTTCCTGTTAATAAAGCTATACAGATATTAATGTTCCTCAAATATTTTGAGTGGTCACATAAAGTAAATATGAGAGATGTTTGGATATTATTTTGTTCCTAACCATAATATTTCACATAAAACTTTTTGGAAGAAGGACAGAGAAGTATCATGGGCAACACATTTTACTTGGGGATTTCTGATTATTAATCCCATAATGATACTGACATCTCACCTGGATCTCTTTTGCATATTGAACATATTACCTTGAGTTATACATGCCCAAACACTAGATTACAGTTACTCTTCTGCATCATACATATATTCTACATTAGATAGTAATGATTGTTTTCCAAATAGAGAGAGAGAGAGAGAGAGAGAGAGAGAGAGAGAGAGAATCTTTTCATAGCAGGTATTCTTTTTTTTGTGAATGATGCAATAGTTATAAAGGTCATGGAGCTGTTACATAATATCCACATTTTGGTTCACTCTTTTACTGGTGTTCAATAATCGAAAAACACAATTCAGGAGTATCAGGGCTTTGCATAATGAAGGCCAATCCTATTATGAAAATGTCAATTACTGCTACCGGAGGCAGCCATAGAAGTTTCTGAATCATTTGAGCAGCACTAATTTAGAATGTGGAGTATTCTTTCTGCTGTTAATATAATTTACAGTTCAAAGACCAAGTCTTATGTTCACTGTTTTAAAAGTATGTAAGATATTAAGTACATTATTAAGAACCATGCTAGGTGCTTCTGAAGTTGTGAGTGAGGAAGGCACACAATCTCCAGCGGTTATTAAGACTCCAGAGTCCATGGGGAAAATCCTTACTCATTTTTTCTCTAATTATGATTCTAATGAAAATATTTCAATATGCTACTTTTAGCAAAATAAACACACTCTAATTAGCATACAATATAACACCTCCCCACCCAAAGCAAAAGGCAATATGGGTGGCTAGGGAAATAAATGTTAACTCTTCTTATGTGCTACAGTCTCAATAAAAATAACTCTCAATGTTTACAATTATTATTATTATTATTTTAAAAGAGCCATGCTACTTATACTACATCACATACAGTTGAATCAGTACCTTTTTTTGTATTGCATATTTCTGCTGGGGCGCATTTTTAACGCAAAGAGCAACTGTTCCAATACACCTGCATAATTTGAGTGACATTATGGAATTACACTTACTGCACTTTGGATAATGCAACTATTCCAGCTTCTGGCTCACATTGGGTTACTTTGAAAGCTAAGTAGAGTTGGGCCTGGTTAGTATTTGGATGAGAACATAGTAATCCTCCAGGGAAGTTCAGGAATTTGACTGAGAAATTAAAACAAAAGAATCCCAACATCCTGGAAGAAATAATAGTGAATAGCTTCTACACTATTCTCTAGAAAGTTGGATGGATGAGCTCATATAGTCCATGTTAAGTTTGCATGAAGAGTCAGACGCGAAGAGCTTCAGTGAAGAGTTTATTAAGTGACTACAGCTCGAATGGACCCGACTTGGCTGGGCTACGGCTGCTTCTTATAGCCAGCAGCCGTAGTTGCCAGCCAATCGGAGTGCAGAGTTTTTCCCGCACTATTTAAACCAATCCCATTTGACATTTTACAAGAACAGTTCAAAATAAACCAATAACATTTAAACCTACATACATAACAGTCCACATGAATTAAACCTGATTTGATTGCATTTGTACCATTTTGTAACACCTCCATAAATATCTTATTTGAGGAAATGGAGTTCTTATTTGCAGTCAAAAAGGCTGTCTTTGTAATAAACATTGCTCTTTATCTGGTCAGTTTTTCAAGTTTAAACAGAGCTTTATTAAATAAAAATGTTCCAGTCCAGTTTTCAAAAGATGATGTTTGACAACTATTTTTCCCAGTGTACTATTTTGGGAAATACCCAACCATCAGTGGTTTTGGTGGAAATAACACCTTAATATTTGTGCTGTTCAGTGACCTCAAAGTGAATGAACAAAACCAACAGGAGGCTGGGAAGATAAGTGGGGAATCGGGTGGAGAGCTCTGGGCAAATTATGCATGTACAATATTATTCAGCATTGAGCCACTATGTTCAGAATTAAAAGATGGATTATTGTGGATTTGTTTTCTTTAGGGAATTAGGACTGGCACTGGCTTAACTTCCTAGAGTATTAACCGAAATGCATTTCTGTCTTGCAGTTTCATCCCATTTAGCCACTGTGACTTTGGAGTGACTTCCAAAGCAATCCAATCAGAATGAGTTGGCAGATTAAAGCTAACTTCTGGATCTGGCTGAATGGGGAGGCAAAAATGAAGCAGGTGCAGCAGTTAAAAAAACAAGCAATCCCACAAACGAACAGAGCTCTCTCTTTCCAGTCTAACACCATATGTGTTTTTGTGTTTCTGAAGGGATGACTAAAATGGAATGTTATGAATCTTGAACAGAATAGCCCCTTGGCAAAGGAGAGGTGACTTTTTATTCTTGCAGAATGAATTATCACCATTCATCCACCGTCCCTGTCTTGGCACCAACTGAACTTTAATCATGCAAAATCTCACCAAAATTCAGTGGGAATGTCCTGTTAAAGCTTGAAGGGATTGACTGTGCAAAGATTCTTTTCTGAGAAAGAAGAGGGGAAAGAGTATATATTCTTTGCTTCTCATTGCAGCATCTAGTCCGTCTTTGGTCACATCCTAGGACTTAGGATAAAGGGTGCCTGTTACTGGAAAGACAACGGGGTACTTAGATCAGAGGTAAGTACCAGAAGGCAAGACAATGGATGGAAACTAATCAAGGAGGGAAACAAGAACTAAGGAGAAACCTCTTAACAGTGAGAACAATTAAGCAGTGAAATGGCTTGCCTTCAGAAGTTGGGAGTGCTCTATCACTGGAGGCTTTTAAGAAAAGACTGGACAGCCACTTGTTTGGAATGGTATAAGGCAGGGGTGTCACACTCACATTGTCATGGTGGCGTCACATGACATATCAGGACTTTTTTCCCCTTTGCTAAACCAGGTGTAGGGGTGGCCAGTGCGTGACGTATCCGGCCTGTGGGCTGGGAGTTTGACAGCCTTGGTATAGGGTCTCCTGCTTGAGCAGGTCCCTTCCAACTCCTTTTTTCTGTATTCTGTATTGGGTAGGGAAAGTTGGAAAGTTAAGAGCATATTGTAAGTTTTCTAACAAAAAAAGCTTCCATGATAGATGTGCCAAATTATAAAATCACAATTCCCTGAACATAATTTGGTGAGCTTGCTCCCCACTATTTTTTCTGTCTCTACCATTCTTCCTAATCCTGTAGGATCACCGCCCCACTAGCATACCCTTTTCATTCCCCATAGCAGATTCCTGTTTCCGTAAAAACATTAGACAGTAGCCTTTAACCATTATTACTTTCTTAGAATGCCCAGGGTGCCTCTGTGGGCATTCTTCTAAATAAGGATGAAGGTTGAAGCTGGCTTTTTTTTTTGCAGTATACCTGATTATCTTTTTAAGTAAAAGAAACTTTAAAAATATTAAAGGTACTTGGAACAGAAGGGAACTTTGGTTGAATTTGTGGCTATGGTGATGCTTTGGACCTGTAGAATTTTCTTTAATTGGTTTTAGATTACTGAGGTGGATTTACTGGGAGTCAGAATACCTGCAAAGTTGGAAAATATAGGATCAGAAAATGTAATGCTTAGAAGGCATCTCAGAGCTCATTGCCTAATCTCCCATCCAGTATAGAAATTCACTGATGTAGCATATCCAATAGATTGTCTAATTTAAACACCTCCAGTGAAAGACAGCCCACCGCCTTCTGTTCTGTTAAACGTGCCCTAGTCTTAGGAATTTTTTTTCTTAGTTTCTAATTGATATATACTTCCTTCTCATTTAAATCATTGTTCCTTGCCCTGACTTCTGCAACCTTATGAACAATTCTGCTCCATTTTTTGTATTTGAGATTTTTAGATACTTGAAGACAGCTACCATGTCTTCCCTCTTTTCTCCAGCTTGAATGTAATAAAACCCTCCAGCTCTTTCTTTTGGGTTTTTATTTCCAAAATGCTATCATCTTGGTTAGAATGCAGTGTTGCAGGCTGACTCTGCCCACTGCTAGGAGTTCGATCCTGATCAGCTCAAGGTTGATTCAGTCTTCCATCCTTCCAAGGTTTGGGGGCAATATGCTGATAATGTAAACTATGTAGAGAGTGTTATGAAGCACTATGAAACAGTATATACATCTAAGTGCTGTAGCCATTGCTACTTCTACATTTTGTATACTCTCTCAAAACTGCTCCATTTATTCTAATTAGGTAAAGCATAATCCCATTTCCTTCTTATAATGCTGAAATTCTGAAAGCAAATTAGGACCTCTGATTTTCTGGCTGCACATTTCAAAATTCCTATAGAAGACCACATTTCTTTTTTATTATACTCTGTTCTGCTTTTCTGTAAGCTGGAGCCCAATCACCACTGCTTCAATAACAAGATTTTCCTCCTCAGAGTTTTGCTCCATTTTGTTTTTGGCCATCCAAGACAGAGCTTATCTTCTATCTATCTTCTGGCATTCCACCACAACATTTGCATTAGTACTTCTCCCCACGATGCTTTCATATTTAGCATAGGATGAAACGTTCCATGTAAGGGATCACATCATACTTACATGTTTATGTGATAACTGGATATTTGAGTTTCTTTTTAAAGATTCACTACACAGTGTGTTAAAAGCATGTGTTAATATTGGAGAATATTAAGTGAATTCCACTTACAGATATTTATTAGTAATAGCTATCTAGGCATAGGAGATTAGATGTAAAGAAAGCTAACAGACTTAATATTGAATTTAGGAAAAAAACAATAATTTTCTAATTTTCTAGGCACTAAATAGGGATGGTTGACTGCCAATTAATTTTTAAACTCTGTGATGTATGGCTCTTGTATCCAATCATAACACAAACATGCCTTGGCAACAACATTTTTCTGCTATGTACTATACCCCAGGTCTTTATCACATCCACAGTCCATCAATGAGATGGGACTTAAGTCATTCTTAACTGTTATCTCTGCTGAAGTAGTATTTTCCCCTTTGTTCCAACCAGTAGTGTCCAAGGACAGCCTCAGGGTAGATAAAATCTGACAAGCTTTGTCACTCATTAGTTTGAGTTGACTGTAGTGACCTCAACCAGAGGCATTAGCAGGAGGATAAAATTCAGCAATAAGGACAGCAAATTTCATGCCAGTATGGTTTTCTGCCAACTCTAAAGGTGGATGGAGACGGTGACCAGTTCATCCTCTGTATTCATAGGATTTGATGGAAGACACAGTGCAAAAACATCTCTTCTGGATTTTGTTATACATAGCATGGAGATTAAGTTTATGTATATTACTTGCTCAATGGGGTTCTCTATATATTCATAGGAACTCCTTTTTTCTAAAATAAAAATCTGACTGCATCCAGGTTCACTCTGATTCTTAGCAGACCAATATGTAGAACAGCAAAAAATGCAATAAAAGAACCCCAAGTTTACCACTAGTTTCCAACTCATTCCTTTTGGTTGCCTTATCAATGAAAGCCAGGTGCCAGGTGCCTTTGGGCCAGTCACTCTCTCTCAGCCTAACTCATCTTAGAGGGTTGTTGTTGTGGGGAAAATAGGAGGAAGAAGAAGCAGTAGATATGTTCACTGCTTTGAGTTGTTTATAAAAATAATAAAGGTGGGAAATAAATAAATAAATAAATAATAATATTGACTGGTGTTGGGATTCCAATTTGTAGAGATGGAACTGTGAACATAGTGGCAGACTTATAAAAATTGACTTCATGTTTGAAACATCAGATGCAGAAGAGCAACAGCCAATTATTTAAAATGAGAAAAAATGTTCTTGTTGTCCTATTTGAGAAAAGAAATTTTGAGGAAGTCATTTAGTGATGACATTTAGTGCTCAACTTTTAAGAGTCACTTTGGGGATAGGGAAACTATACACCTCTCTTCTATATCAGTAGTACATCTATTATAAAAGGTGAGTGGATAGGTTAATGAGACAAAATAACACAAGTCCTTATTTGTTTATGCTTGGTTTACTATATCTAGTAAAGAGAATATCTACCTGGCTCTTGAAGATTACTTATCATTCTTATAACAAGGAATGTTTCTAATTCTCTTAAAAGAACCAAGAATTCCAGAAGTGATCTTATTGTTTGTTCTAGAAGGAACTCTAAAACATTAATTAGTGTAGATCAGTGAAAAAACTTTCTTCTTCAAAAAAAGTTTCACCTGACTGATGGATTACCATAACAAGAAATCTCTGAAATCTACTTCCTTTGAGTTTTAGCTATGATTTTGATGCTGAATCTGTTTTGGACATCGTATGACCTTTTATGAGAAAGAGATTGGCAGGTTGTTATAGTCACCCTCTTGGCAACTTTTGAAACCACTGATCATAGGCTTCAGAAGCTGTCTAGGTGATTTTGAGTAGTTTAGCATTGCAGTGATTTTGCTCATACTTGGAAGGTTGTAGGAGATTTCTGCTCTACCTTCTGGTTTTGGAGGGCATTCTTTCCTCATTTTATACCAACTCCGACTGAAAACTCTGAAATAGATAATTCAGACATTTGAATACAATATTGTCGGTCTATTGCTAACACATTGCTCTGTTCCTATTTCCTTTGAATAAATTCTAGTCTTTATTTGGCACAGGTAAGACAATATCTGGACTGCAACTGGATTAAAACTAGTAAACTGAATTTCAATCCAAATAAGGCAGTTGTATAAACAGTTATATTTATATATTTATATTTATAAATGATATATTTATATATTTATATTTATAAATGATAAATACAGGTGAAACTCGAAAAATCGAACACTCGAAAATCGTGCAAAATTTCATTTATTTCAGTAATGCAACTTAAAAGGTGAAACTAATATATGAGATAGACTCATTACATGCAAAGCAAGATAGTTCAAGCTGTGATTTGTCATAATTGTGATGATTATGGCTTACAGCTCATGAAAACCCCAAATCCACAATCTCAGAAAATTAGAATATTGTGAAAAGGTGCAATATTCTAGGCTCAAAGTGTCCTACTCTAATCAGCTAATTAAGCCATAACACCTGCAATGGGTTCCTGAGTCCTTTAAATGGTCTCTCAGTCTGGTTCAGTAGGAATCACAATCATGGGAAAGACTGCTGACCTGACAGTTGTGCAGAAAACCATCATTGACACCCTCCATAAGGAGGAAAAGCCTCAAAAGATAATTGCAAAAGAAGTTGGATATTCCCAAAGTGCTGTATCAAAGCACGTTAATAGAAGGTTATGTGGAAGGGAAAAGTGTGGAAGAAAAAGGTGCACAAGCAGCAGGATTGACCGCAGCCTGGAGAGGATTGTCAGGAAAAGGCCATTCAAAAGTGTTGGGAGTGGACTGAGGCTGGAATCAGTGCATCAAGAGCCACCACACACAGACGGATCCTGGACATGGGCTTCAAATGTCGTATTCCTCTTGTCAAGCTGCTCCTGAACAACAAACAATGTCAGAAGCGTCTTACCTGGGCTAAAGAAAAACAGACCTGGTCTGTTGCTCAGTGGTCCAAAGTCCTCTTTTCTGATGAGAGCAACTTTTGCATCTCATTTGGAAACCAAGGACCCAGAGTCTGGAGGAAGAATGGAGAGGCACACACTGCAAGATGCTTGAAGTCCAGTGTGAAGTTTCCACAGTCTGTGTTGATTTGGGGAGCCATGTCGTCTGCTGGTGTTGGTCCACTGTGCTTCATTAAGGCCAGGGTCAACGCAGCCGTCTACCAGGAGATTTTGGAGCATTTCATGCTTCCTCCCACAGACAAGCTTTATGGGGATGCTGACTTCATTTTCCAGCAGGGCTTGGCACATGCCCACACTGCCAAAAGCACCAAAACCTGGTTCAGTGACCGTGGGATTACTGTGCTTGATTGGCCAGCAAACTTGCCTGACCTGAACCCCATAGAGAATCTATGGGGCATTGAAAGATGAGAGACATGAGACCGAACAATGCAGAAGAACTGAAGGCCGCTATTGAAGCATCCTGGTCTTCCATAACACCTCAGCAGTGCCACAGGCTGATAGCTTCCATGCCACGCCGCATTGAGGCAGTAATTGCTGCAAAAGGGGCCCAAACCAAGTACTGAGTACATATGCATGCTTATACTTTTCAGAGGTCTGGTATTGTTCTATGTACAATCCTTGTTTTATTGATTGCATGTAATATTCTAATTTTGTGAGATTGTGGATTTGGGCTTTTCATGAGCTGTAAGCCATAATCATCACAATTATGACAAATCACAGCTTGAACTATCTTGCTTTGCATGTAATGAGTCTATCCCACATACTAGTTTCACTTTTTAAGTTGCATTACTGAAATAAATGAACTTTTGCACGATATTCTAATTTTTTGAGTTTCTCCTGTAGAACAAAACTTGCTGGCAATACTATTTTGCGTTAGCTGCAAGGATGGGATGTCAATGATAAGAGAGAAATGAAAGGCAAGTGTCAAGCAGTGATAATATCCTCATAATCATCCTACAAGTGTTTATCTGCTCACCATTAAAGGAATGTTTGTGTTGCACTCAACAACTGTTTCACGAATAGCCATTCTAAAAAGAAAATAATGTCAGCATCTTCTAGTATAATGAGTGCATAATTCTCTCTAACTGTTTTAGGGAGTATTAAAATGTATGCCTCATCAAATTTGTTGAGCTCTAAAGAGCTACAAGAGTCTGTTCTAAAAATTATTTCAAAATTTCTATGTTGCCTGCTATAGAAATGTCTGAATATTTTCTCTTGTTGAATAATATTCAGACTGTTACCATACAAAACAAATATCAACATATGCTCATTTTTAGATGAACTAATTTAAAGGAATTGGAAACGTTCTTTCCTCTATATGATTTGCTAAAGGTACTTCATTTTAAAGTCTCCATTAATTCAGTGTTGTGGATGATATCTAAAGCAACAGTCCTATAGCTGAAATTTTTGTCAATAGTGGCTCATTATGAACATTTAACAGCCCCCTTCTGGCCTCTAATTAATTATCTTGTTTCTGAATCTTGATGAAGGGGAACTATTGTCAAGGGCATTGTTTGCTCAATTACCCAAAAGCTCCAGACAAATGTGGCTGAATTAATGCAGTGATGGAAACCTCTTACTTTTATATATCCAGCTTTGATTGGAATAAAAAATGGAGATCTAAATATTCTTTTTCATTCCTTTAAGGAATAAACAAAAAGAAAACAGAAGAAATAAAAAAGACAAAAAAGCAAAACAATAAAAACAAGGAAACAGAAAATTTCATATTGCATATCTTAAAACATCAGTCAGAATGTTAAACACATCATTAACCTTGACAATCTGGAATAATCTTGATCATCCTTTCTATTACATTATTTTATTTATTATTTAACATACGGCATATAATGTCAGGGAAATCTACAAATGTTAGGCACAATGCAGTCCTGACAGCTTAGATTCCTAGTTTATTCTGTTTGGCACTTGCACACCAATTCTTGGTGCACCACAAGGGGCTAACTAGATTTATACCAGTTGACTGGGGGCACTCAGGTTGCTGGCTCTTCTGTGCTCCTCTTCTGGTCTTGCCTTGTTATGGATTGCCTTGTATCTGGCTAGGTCCAGGACAGTGGTGGGATTCAATGTTTTTTACTACCGGCTCTGTGCGCGTGGCTTGATGGGTGTGGCAGGGGAAGGATACTGTAAAATCTCCAGTCAGAGGTGGTATTTGCCAGTTCTCTGAACTAGTCAAAATTTCTGCTACCGGTTCTCCAGAACTGGTCGGAACCTGCTGAATACCACCTCTGGTCCAGGACTGGCTTCTTTTCTCCACACACACAGGTAAGTTTTTTCCACTGAAGTGGTACCCATTTATCTACTCACAATATTGCGTGCTTTCAAACTACTAAATGGGCAGTCAGGATCAAGCAAAGGGAGCTCACTCCTTCTCACGGAGCTGGGCTTGAACTGCCAGACTGCAGATTATTTCTGCATCATTAAACCACTACACCACCACATTTCCATTTATTATATTGATAGGAAATAAGTTGATAAAATAAAAGTGATGACCCAAGATTATCAATCTGGGGTTATGTTGTATTTCAAAGTTTGAAAAATTATATTTTTTACTGCATGTCCCTCTCCATAATGCTTGATAAATGAATCTTTCATGATGCTGGTATATAATTCATCTTTAATTCTGATTTATATTAATAACACCAAAAACATGCACTAGTGGGACAAACCTATATTATATCAACAAAGGTCCTTCCTCCCATTTTCAACTTCCAGCATTAGGTGAATGATGGCTTACCCTTTTTATGAGCGTGTTCAGTTTATTTGAAAAGAATGTTTTGTTCAATTGGTCATAACTTAGTGTTCTATAAGAATTTAGCCACTGATTAGTTAATGTGGGATATTCTAGCTCTTTATTCCTGAGCTTTGGCAAGTAAGTAAGAGGTCCTAATAAAGTATTTAGTCTTGAAGTTGCTATCAGGCTCCATGTCTGCTTTATGTGCTCTCTGGAGCCCTGGTGGCTTGGTGGTTAAAGTGCAGTATTGCAGGAAAATTCTCCACAGCCTGGAGTTTGATCCTGACAGGGCTCAAGGCTGACTCAGCCTTCTATCCTTTTGAGGTCGATAAAATGAAGACCCAGATTGTTGGGAACAATATGTTAACATTGTAAACTGCCCAGGCAGCACTGTAAAGCATTATGGGGCTGTCTATAAATCTAAGTGCAATTGCTATGCATGTTTATGCTGACTCATCACAGCACTTTCTCTTTCCCCTTTTCTGGAGATTACCAGTACAGAACGTGGCCAAAGATACTGTTAAGGAGTTTTAGGGTTAAATATGAATGGTTTGTTACCTTTCTCTACTGTGAAGTTATCAGGAAAAAGTCTGAGCCCAGTGGATCCAATACAAAGTTATTTATTATTGTAAACAAAACACAAAAAGCAATAAAATAAGTTAAAAGGTATTTCAATAGTCAGTGTCCATTTGTTTCTTCTCAGAGTCTTTTCTTTCCTTCTTGTTGCAGCCACCTATGTGGCTGGAGTCCCAAAGATCCTCCTCGTGGCATGAGGCAGGATCCTTTCCAGCTGCATGGTCCCAAGCAGCTGGAATATCTGTAATGGTGGAACTGTCTAGATGCCACGAGGCTAGCCCCTTAAATAGTCCTGTGCCAGGTGAGGTGGGGCTTAACAAAGCCCGGGAAAATCCTAAATCACAGCTGTGCTGTGATTGGTCCATCTGGTGCTATTGTTATCTGAGGAGGGGGCCAGAAGAAAGAGCACAGCAACCTCATGGAAAATTCCTTTTCCACAGATACAACCACATTGTGAGAGAAACCTGACCTATTAATGTTCCTCTTATTTCCCATCACATATGTTCCTGTTCCTGTTTTCCAAGCTAGCAGGACAATAGCGTTGCATTTTGCAGCTTAACAATTACTAATAGATTGGATTCTTTACATGGCATACCTGATATCATTGCCAGCATTGCTCTTCTTGTAGTCTAAATAGCACTTCAACTCTAGTGGGGAGATAAAACTGAGTACAACAAGGTGCTGCCAAAGAGGTTAGGATTCTTCACACACTACTATGGACTTGGTGCTTTTTGCTTCTCTTCCTGCATATATTTTATTAACAGGCTAGATAAGCAATGCTGTGGAGAATAGAGTTTGTTGGCTGGTCATATGTGACAGCTTGTTTTATAGGTCTTAATTGGGGTACTGGGCCTTCCTTGATTTCTTTTTTGGTAGGAAATTGTTTCTGTGAGGTCCTCGGTACTCTATGAACCAAGATCAGATAGCACTAAGGAGGCTATAATTTATCCCAAATATTCTGTTCCTCTTTTATTGTTCTTGTTCATCTGATGCTGGTTCCTGCTTACCTAAATATTGATTGGTAGATATGTGACAGGAAAGATGTGTTTAAATCTGTCTGTGTCTTTTCCTGACCTCTGCTTCCTTTTTGAATAGTTTGTATAAGGAGCTTGTCTCAACATGTCTTCTAACAGCTGATTCATCAGAGTGCCATGCATTAAGGAATTAATTTGCATTTTTGATCTTGCTTGGTCCAAGCTGTCTATAGTTCCCAGCTGAAATTGTGATTGAACTTGTCAGTGTATTATAAAATTAAGGAGTTCTCACCATGTCTTCTCATTGCCAGCTGAGGTTTGTGGATATGCTCTCCCAATGTTTTCCCTATTGCCCCACACAATGGTTTTCATTGTCCTTACATTATATGTTAAAAATGACTTCTATTTTGTCTTGTTTGGTTCTTCTTCACATATTACTGAAAAAGTAGCATATAGACACAGAAAAGACTGGTTCTAAATATTGACATAGCATCCATTCTAGGATTCCTTGGAGTCAGATAAGAAAAGTTGGATTTAGTGGATGAGCAATTGTATTTATTTTAACCACCAAAGGCAGATATTTCCACTAATGAACAGAATAATGTACAGATGGCTAATTATTCTGAAAGTGAGAAGATGCCAAAAGAGTCTGGCTACCTGCTCAATTCAAAAACAAAATGGCAAATGAAAAGAGTGGAGCAAAAACAGTTTCTGCAACTTTTAGAAAGAAAATCTAGCCAATTTTCTAAATTGAGACTAGTGTTTGAAACCATTTAATGATACTCCCTTAGATAAGAAAAGCTTACAAGGAGGGGGAGAACTCAAAGTTAGCCATGCAGCTGCAGCAGCTTCTCCTTAGGAGAAGCTTTAGCTAAAGATGGACAGAAGAGCTCAAGATGAGTTTGTTAAGTTTGCATGAAGAGACAAATGTGGAATGCTTCAAGCTCTTAGTTTATTAGTGACTACAGCTCAGAACGGACCCAATTTGGCTGGGCTGCGGCTGCTACTTATAGCCGGCAGCCACAGCTGACAGCCAATCAGAGTGCAGGGTTTTCCCGTACTTTTTAAACCAATCATTTCCAACATTTTACAAGAACAGTTCAAACTAAACCAATGACTTCAAACCTACATACATAACAGAATTTTTCCCCCTTCTCTTTGTTTGATCAAATGATCAACATTATTGTAACAGACCTTCCTGATGTGGCTGCTCAGTTATGCTTTAACCAAGATCACAGAAAGCTTTTGAGTAAATGTCTTAAAATGTCCTGTCTGTTCCCTCTTTTATTCAAAGTGATCAGCACTTGTAGTCCAATCAACTTTCAACAGAATGCCTATATGCTTCTTCCAATTCCCACAATGGCAGTTTTATCTCTGTATTCAACCTAGACAAAAGGTCTTATTTAGTGAGTAAGGGAAGGAGAATTCCCGGTAGGCATTGACCTGGAGCAACTCATACAATACTTGGCATCTCCTGAAAGCATTTCTTCCTGTACAAGCTTTGATAGTGTGGCTTGTTGAAGTTGAAAGTCTTTCAAGATAGGGAGAGAAAGTTTCTCATCAAAATGGGGCATCATTATAGGAAGATCAAAATGTAAGTAGCTACTATAGCATCTGAAGTGCTTTTGATTAAAATCCTGCAATTGCCTCTCATCTTTAGAGTTTGCTGGCTTGTGATTAACAATCTTGTCTCAGCAGCAAACAGAGGGAGCTATGGGAATAATGAGCTCAGAGCTGTTCCCAAAATGTCTCAAAACATCCATCTGAAAGTATCCTCAGGATATACCAAACTGACTTTTTAAAATTGTTTTATTGGGTTTTTAAATATATATATAATCAAACTATCTGTAAGTGAACTAGGAATCATGTTAACTCCACTGTTAGCATCCAGAAAGCAGTCTGAAATGCAGGATTTGATGGGATGTGCTTAAAAAAAGAATGTTTGTTCATCTGCTACTGTTTTCAAGATCCAGGAAAATTATTGCAGCTAGTTTTTGGCTACACTGCTCAATAGCAGTAAGTCTAAGGTCTCTAGAAAGCAGACTTAGTGATTTCTTGGTTTTTACTTTATTGGTAAGAAATATCCAGTGGTGGGCTGCTGCCTGGTTGAACTGGTTCGGGTGAACCAGTAGTTGTGATCACAAACTGGCCCCACCCACCTCCCCTGCGCTATCCTTTCTGGCCCATTTCCCCCACCCACACTGCCCAGCTGTGTTCCACGCCGTGCCTGCTGTACTCACTGAAGCTGCCTGGGTAGATTAGCTACATGTTTGAAGCTGCATTTCAGCCCAGAAGAGGTCCGACAGGGTCCGAAGAAGTCCATGCATGCTCACAACCAGCGAACCAGTTGTTAACATAAGTGCAGCCCACCTCTGGAAATATACACCCAATTTCTGCAAAATGTCCTATATTCCAAAGTTTTTATAATATTTTTGAAGTGAACGTTATAGTTTCTGACAATATGTCGGAAGTCCACTTCTTCAAACCAGTTATATTGTTTTCTGCATTTTGGGCATAGACGCTTTATTATTATCTGGTATACGATTTAGAATACATTGATTGGAGAGTATGATGTTAATCTTACAATAACCTTAGAATAATATTGCAAGCCTTTTCAATGAGGCTCTTACAAAAACGGAAAGGGCTTGCCTTGAAATGAAGTGGCCAATTAAGGTGGCTCAGCAACCCCCTTTGAAGCTTCAAGAGTCGAAATGTATCATCTGACACTTTGCTTGGCGTGCTGAGGGAGATTGCATCTCCCCAGTCCTTGACAAAAGTGCTGAGTGAATTGCATCTTCCATGCATGGGTCTCGTACATGCCGTATCCCATGTTACACTCATCTCTTTCATTCTGCAGTTTATTTTAGACATGCAGCCTAAAAAGGGGGAACTGGGAAAGCAAAACAAATGACCTCAAAATTGCCACTTTGTTTTATATTTACGTAGAGATTTCACATACAAGACCTGACATTTAAAATTAGGCCTGTGCAGTGTTTCAGACAGGGAAAGCTAAATGGTGCTTCAGAGTAAGTCCTTAAAGCAATTCCTTGCAAAGGGGGAGGGGAATGATGTTTAGTGTAAAGTTTCACAGAGACCCTTGGCATTAACATACATTTGTGTAAACCCCTCCTTTAAAGTTGCTTCACAAAACAAGCTCATACTTCCAAAAGGAACCTATTGCATTCCTTTGCTCTGAGTTCTCAAACATCATCCCAGGAGCTGGGAGAGGTTTCTGTGCAATGTATGCATGGAATGCTTTTCTATCTATTTGTAACTGACGGATAGAAAGTTCACAATGATGTGAAATGCCTTGTGGAAGAGAGTTGTGTTATCTTGGAGGTGTGAAGGACCTGATGAAGGCAAGGGATAACTGCTTTGAACATCCTATTAGTGTCTGGGCTGGAATGGTCGAGGGACAGGTTTCCCAGTTTATCTTTCCATGTGAAATGCATTCTTTGTTTCTACAGTGGTTATCTTTGTGATGTCATCATGTAGACTAACCTGATTGGCTACCTGATTTCAACAGGAAGTCATCGTAGAGTGAAAGCACTGCTGTTTTCCTGCAATTGCATTTTGAGGCTGTCAAAGATCAGATAAGCTTGATGCAACATTATATACTAAAGGAACTAATGGAAAAGAAGAGAAGGTCAGTGCATCATAACATCTTAATAGTAGAGTTGGATATCTGAATTCATCAGTAGCTCTTATTAAGTAATAAACTTTTGATTACACAGTTTTGCTTATAGAGTTTTGAAATAATATAGAGAAAGTGAGATCAGACTTGTAGAGAAAGGAGACCATACTTGGAATACTGTGTCCAGTTCTGGTCACCACAATGCAAAACATTGTTGAGACTTTAGAAAGAGTACAGAAAAAAGCAACAAAGTTGATTAGGGTTGTAGAGGCTGAAACATATGATGAACGATTGCAGGAACTGGATATGTATAGTCTAACAAAGAGAAGGACTAAGGGTGATATGATAGCAGACTTCCCCAAGACTTTAACAAAGAAGAGGATGACAACTTAATCTCCAAAGCATGTGAGGACAAGGCAACAACTAACAGATGGAAACTTATCAAAAAATTTTAACCTAGAACTAAGGAAAAATTTCCTGACAGTGAGAACAGTGGAATGGCTTCTCCATAGAAGTTGTGGGTGCTTCAACACTGGAGGTTTTTAAGAAAAGATTAGATAGCCATTTGTCCATAATGTATAGGGTCTTGTTGTGGTTAGCTGGCAGAAGGTGCGGATGGCTGAGGAGAGTGAGGACTCAGATGAGGGCCCAGGACCATTAGGGAATGGACTGCTGCCTTCAGAGATTGTGGGGGCTGGCAGCAGTGATGAGGAGGTTCCCGAGGAGCCTGTGCTAAGTGTGCGTGCACGTAAGATTGCTCGTAGGAAAGAGCAGCTACAACAGCATGGGTGACTTGGGAGTAAGGCTGCAAGATAATGCCCCCTCCTTCAAGAAGATAAAAGCCAGCTGTGAAAGGAACGTACTTTGCAGAAGGCAAAGACCTTTTGAAACTCCAGCCTCGTGGACATTCCAGTATCCTGAGTTTGTATTTGAAAATTCTTGTATTGCAAATTATTTCTTGTCTGTTATCTTTTGGAAAGTCTCGCAAAGTTTGGCAAGACTTGTGCTTATCACAGCTAATTATTTTGTAAAAGCATTACAAGGTTTCTGTTTCTGTTGAATTGTGTTTGATTTGTTGGAAAAGGGCGTGGATCAGAACAATTCTCCTATAGAATGCCCCCTTTAAGAGGAGGTCTATGTCTTATAGCATAAGGCCCAGATTAATTTTTAAAAAAACCCAAACACTCTAGTGTGACAGCCGGGGGTGGTATTCAGTAAGTTCTGCCCAGTTCTGGAGAACCGGTAGTGGAAATTTTGAGTAGTTTAGAGAACCAGCAAATACTACCTCTGACTGGCCCCGCCCCCATCTATTCTCTGCCTCCCGAGTCCCAGCTGATTGGCTGGGTCTTCTTTTGTTGCCCTGCACAGGAGAACAGAGCTGGAAAGCAGGTTAGTGGGGTGGGGAAGGAATGGGATTTTGCAGGAACTGTCACCTGCCACGCCCATCAAGCTATGCTATGCCCACCAAGCTACGCCCACAGAACCAGTAGTAAAAGAATTTGAATCCCACCACTGATGACAGCATATACATATATACAAAAAGGGGTACTTGTATAACTTCTAAACATCTTTACGTGGCTAAAATTGACAAGTCAACTGTCAAATCTTACTGGCATGTTAGTTTTGGCCAGTTTTTATGAGCTGGATGCTATGGTCCATTCACAAGCATTGTCACATATATCTAAAGATACTGGGGAAAGAAAGAGAAAGCAGCATTACATTTTGTTTTAAGAGTGCTTTTGGGATCTTAGAGAGAAAACTAATGTCAGTATCCTCTCGGGACGCTCGCAATCGATGTTGGCGGGGGGGCAGAGGTTGATGCCAAGGGCTCTCACTTGTGGGGTTCCCCAGGGGTCGGTCCTCTCGCCCCTCCTGTTCAACATCTATATGAAACCACTGGGTGAGATCATCCGTGGTTTTGGGGTGAAGTATCATCAGTACGCTGATGATACGCAGTTATACATCTCCACCCCAGGCCACATCAGTGATGCCCTCTCCGTGATGTTCCGTTGTCTGGATGCGGTATGGATCTGGATGGATAGTAACATGCTTCGGCTCAATCCGGCTAAGACAGAGTGGCTGTGCGTACAGACATCTCGGCCCAGCCAGGAGATTCCATCTTTGGTCATGTGGGGAGAGGTGTTGCCTCCCGTGGATAGGGCACAGAATCTGGGGGTCCTCCTGGACTCACGGCTCAGATTAGAGGAGCAGGTGGGAGCCGTGGCCAGGGGGGCCTTTGCCCAGGTCCAGCTGGTTCGCCAGTTATGCCCATACCTGGACCGAGATGCCCTGCGCACCGTCAGTCAGGCACTTGTTACCTCTTGGCTCGACTACTGCAACACTCTCTATCTAGGACTGCCCTTGCATACCATCCGGAGGCTTCAGCTGGTGCAAAATGCAGCCGCGCGGGTTGTGATGGGAGCTTCCCGGTACTCCCATGTTACACCCCTCCTGCGTGGCCTGCATTGGTTGCTGGTTGCCCTCTGAATGAGATTCAAGGTTTTGATATTGACATTCAAAGTCCTACGAGACATGGGTCCGGGCTATCTACGGGAACGTCTACTGCCAGCATCGAATACCAACCGGCCTGTACGAGGTCACAGGCAGGGACTCCTCGGTGTGCCGTCTGCGACCCAGTGTCGTTTGGTGGTGACGCAGGGGAGGACCTACTCTGTGGCAGCTCCTGCTCTGTGGAACCAACTACCTCTGGGGCTCCGCCTGGCCCCTGACCTCCGCACTTTCCGCCATGACTTGAAAACCTGGTTGTTTGAGCAGGCTGCGCTGTGCTGACTCCTCTTGGGGGGGGGTTGTTTTTATAATCGGTTTTAGTCTAATTTGGCTTGGTTGGTTTAATTCTATTTTAGATAACTAATTTATTGTACTGGTTTTAATTGTGAGCCGTCCCGAGTCCTTTCGGGAGAGGGGGTGGCATACAAGTCAAATTAATAAATAATAAATAAAATAAGTATCACTCTGGTTGTTCATGTTTGGAAATGCTGTAGAAATAATAAATACCTTTTTTTAAAAAAAAAGCACATTAATTTTAGCCAAGCAAGCTAGCAGAGTTTGATGTCAGCATAACTTGTCAAGATTTTGTGGCAGTGAATAAAATATTTATAGTGATCAGTTTAATGCTTTAAGGAGCCTTGTGTTTAATCTTTGACCATTTTTTCAAGTCAAGCACACATGCACACACACACACACACAGAGTAGTGTACTTTGGCTAAAAATAACAGCAATAGTTGTTTAGAAGAAGAAAATTAGCTTAATGAGAACAGTAGAATCTAATGATTCTTGGAGTTGTATATCTGCTGGATCAAATGCTGCCTAGTCATCACTGCTTGGTGAAATTTTAATGAGATTATTTCTTATGTATTGTTTCATCTTGTTACTTCTGATACATAAATTGTTTGGAAATGGATGTGGAGAAGAGTTTGCATTAAATAGTTTGATTTCAAAGTTTTGGGACTGTGTGACTTGTTGGGAAGGTGTTGGGAAGATATCTTCTATGACCTCCATGAGATCCAAATTTACATTTCAAAATGAAAACTGGGATTTGGAGAGAATCATGCTTTGACCCCATCAGTTTTCATTGAGGTACTAGTTATTAGGAATAGGGCAACTGACCTTGTGGCATTTGCATGATATGGCAGACTGTGGAGAGTTAGTTGAGCCCTATAAATAAACAAAGAGCTGTTTGGAGATAAAATAAACCCCTTTTTGACAGTCTTCAGGTTTAGTTGATTAAGTTATAGTATTATAGTCTCCCATTGGTCTAATTAAGCATATAAATGTGATAAAGACCATGTAGGTGCTAGGCAATCATAATTATTTCATTGATATTAAAAAGTATCTCCTTAGACTTGACTTTATCTTTATGATAAGGGCTTCCCTGAAGCTTTTCTACATGTAGATAAATTATGTCAAATTGGCAGAAACAAAATTGTATCATTGTACTGAAATTTTACACTTCATTAGCCCATAATGTGATCTAATGTTTTTACGTTTCCTCTGGGGATAATTTTGGAACCCTGACTAATGTAGTCAGCAAAAATCTTTAAATCTGAACTTCTTAAATTTAATTGTCAGTGACACTCTAGCTCAATTGGTTAAGTACACACACACACACACACACACACACATTCATCATGCCACACAGGAAAAGTACTGTTTTAGTATATAAAATTATTTTTTCAAAATGAAGTAAGACACATATCTCTTGAATGTAAATATTAATATCATGAATGCCACAGATAGTTTCCATTTAGCAACCACAATTAGGGCTAGCAACTTAATCATTAAGCAAAGTGGTTGCTAAGTGAAACCATGATTGTGCTTATGATCTTACATCAGCATTACTTTACTTTATGGACCTGCAAAGTTCCTTTTTGATCACCAACGTAACTGTGAATGGTTACTAAATAAGGCAGCAGCTATTTGTATGGCTTTCCCAATCTTTCAAAATATTTCTTCTACTAACACAATATAACTCTTTACAATATCACTTACAAAAAATAGTCAGATTCCAAGGCCAGGCAAGGAATAATGGATAGAAACTGATCAAGGAGAGATTCAACCTAGAAATAAGGAGAAATTTTATGACTGTGAGAATAATCAATCAATGGAACAGTTTGCCTTCAGAAGTTGTGGTATATTCATCACTGATAGCTTTCAAGAAGAAATTGGGCTGGCATTTGTCAGAAGTGGTGTAGGGTCTCCTGCTTGGGCAGGGAGTTGGACTAGATGACCTACAAGGTCCCTTCCAACTCTATTAAATCCATAGTTTCAGGATATAATATAGTATAACACGACATCAACATCTTTAACATGACTCCACATAAGTTTATTTAGATACATTAAAAAAAGTATTCAAAAATTAGTCATATGAATTGTTATGTATGCAGGTTTGAATGTCATTGGTTTAGTTTGAACTGTTCTTGTAAAATGTCAGAAATGATTGGTTTAAAAAGTGCGGGAAAATCCTGCACTCTGATTGGCTGGCAACTGCGGCTGCTGGCTATAAGTAGCAGCCGCAGCCCAGCCAAATCGGGTCTGTTATGAGCTGTAGTCACTAATAAACTCTTCACTGAAGCACTCCGCTTCTGACTCTTCATGCAAACTTAACATAAATCAATAAGCTCACTTTTTTATCACCTCACCACCAGAACAAATCTGATGTTGGTCCTTTCAAATTAATACATTGGGGTATACAGTAAACTTGAAATAAGATCTTTTGCTTATTTTGTTTTCATTTTTGATCCACTGGGGGAAAAAATAACATCTTATGACCTGCAACCATTGATGCTCCATAATTATTGAGTATTCCAGTTCTTCAGTCCATGGACCATGAATATCTTTAAAGTTGACTTTAAAAACGCTATTTAGTTTTCATGTAAAAACTATGTGGGTTTAATTTCAGACACTGACTCCATCAAACATATTAACACCTCCAGTTTCTGAGACACAAGCCAAAGCAGGCAGTCCATCCTGAGATATTAAAAATGTTTGAGTTGATTATATTGCTACTGCTGTGACTTGGGGAGACAAAATTGCACCTGAAGTCTAGAAAAGTCCTTAAAATAACCAGGACAAAGTAATCAATTTAAACTATGTATTCTAAATTCTGCCCACATTTAGAGGAGGTATTTTTTCCATAAATATGTATGAGCCTCAACATCAAAAACCAATCTATTACCCCATAAGGCCCAAACATCTCTGGCTATTTGAAAATGAAATACCCTGTCTACTACATATCATTCTAAGCAATTGTCAAGATTTAATGGACATATATAAGAACTTTCCAATACAGCCCATGTTCTACTTGATGTTTGTTACACATAGATATAGTTGATAAAATATAAGCCCCATTATATTTTTGAAAAACTACTAAGTTAAGACTATTTTCTTCAATAGATAATCCTGATTTTGTTAATGAAATCCTATACAGTCTATTTTCCCATATAAATCTCCTCAATAACTTATTTATTTGAAAAGAATATTTATTAGGGATTAACACTGGAAGACTTCTTGGAGTGATTTTCATTTTTAATGACATTAATTTTACTCACCAATTTAATACATCCAATGTAATGTATCCATTGGTATCTGTGGTAACAATGTTGGCACATGTGAAGATGGGTAAATTAACTTCTTTGTTTACAGAAAATAAACCAATATCTACATTTATGGTTGACTGGAATCTCCTTATAGACTTTTTTTTGAAGCAAATGGAAAACAATGCACTTATAATGCATGGTTTTGATGATTAAAAAAAGTCTGTGCTTTCTTTTGTAATCATAGAGTGAGAGATAACTGTCACTGAATTCATTTTTGCTGCATAGTAAATCAGAATTAGTTTCCTTCTATTGCTTTTTATTGTTTCATTCTGCATTTTTTCTTTTTTCTTATTTTCTCTATCTATTCTCTTTGTAATAATTTTTATGCTCCTTTTAAAATTTTCAACACAAAAATTATATATATAAAAGAAATTTTAGAGTCTTAAGGAAATAAATAAGATATATCCAAATTAAATTTATTTACTGAACAGCCATTGAAATGTTGAATCACCTGTATAAAATTTATACAGTGAGTTGGTGTTATTATCTAAAATTCCTAAAATATCAGTATGTAAAAATAATGCTTAATTTATTAGTAATATCAATTGATTGCCTAACAACGATTACTAAGCGTTCCAAAATTAAACCAGAAAACAGCAAATGAAGTAGGCAATTCTAAAAGATAGTACCCATAATTCAAATCCGAGGTGGTATTCAGCAGGTTATGACCAGTTCTGGAGAACCAGTAGCGGAAATTTTGAGTAGTTCGGAGAACCGGCAAATGCCACCTCTGACTGGAGATTTTTTTTATTTTTTATTTTTTATTTTATTCACATTTATATGCCTATTCACATTTTATATTTATATTCACATTTATTCTATTGTATATGCCTGCTTATTACTAGGGCTTTTTTGGGGCCCCCCCAGCAGCATTTTTACAAAGTCAGCTTACTGCTCCCAAAAATCTTGGGTCCCCAATTTACCTACCCCAGGAAGATGGAAGGCTGAGTCAACTTTAAAAGGGCTTGGTGGCTCAGGCTGTTAAATGCCTGCACTTAAGATCCAGCTGTCTACAATTACTGTAGGCTCGAATCCCACCAGGCTCAAGGTTGACTCAGCTTTCCATCCTCTCGGGGTAGGTAAATTGAGGACCCAAGTGTTGCAATAAGCTGACTTTGTAAAATAAGCTTAAGCAGGCATATGGAGGCTATTGCTGAACACTGGGTTGTATCTCAAAAAATTGTAAGCCACCCTGAGTCTTCAGAGAAGGGCAGCATATAAATGTAATTAAAAAAAAAAAACCTTGAGCCTGGTGGGATTCAAGCCTGCACTAATTGCAGGCAGCTGGAGCTAAGTGCTAGGTGTTTAACAGCCTGCACCACCAAGGCTCTATTTTACAGTATCCTTCCCTTGCCATGCCCACCAAGCCATGCACACAGAACCAGTAGTAATTTTTTTTAAACCCACCACTGATTCAAATGCTTCTGAAATCAATTGATTTGTTATAACTTGCACACAGGATTATTGGTAACAAATTTCCATCCATTTAATAAAATAAAATAAACTGGGAACTGATATCCACCCATCATTTGCTTAAGAAAATTAATGTGTATTATATCAAAAGCTTTCTAGCATCTAAGATAACGCTACAATAGAGTCAATTCTATCTTGGACTATGCCCAAAATATCAATTGATAAACATAAATTATCCAGTGCTCTTCTATTTTTTATAAATGCAGACCATATTTCATTCTGGGCAAACCCTCAGAACACTATAAAGGCCATAAACTATCAGTTAGTGAGTCCTAATTCATTGCACAGGATTTTATATCACTTGGTAGTATCTTCATACCAAGAATTCACTTGAACAAGGCAATGAGCTTTCCCAACTGTGACGCAGCAAGATGGAATTGTTGGTTGTGAGTATGGGTAGGAGGTATTTATAGGTTTGTTCCCCAATGTTTTTTTTTATATTTCAGGATGCTAAATATAGGTAGTCCTCAACTTAGAAATGTAACTGAGCTTGGAATTACAGTTGTGGCAGTGATTAGGGTGACCATGGCCAATTTTGTGACCTTTTAACAGTGGTTGTTAAGCAAATACTGTGGTTGTTAAACAAACACAGTGGTCATTAATTGAACCCATTATCCCCAATGGGCATTTTTTTTGCTGAAAACTGGAAATAAATGCTGTAAAACAGCAAAAAAATGCTAAAAATAGTGGTCATTAGACAAAAGGGTGTTGCAAATGGGTGTGTATGTGTGTACAGCTGTTGAAACTTAGAAATCAAGTTGTAAGTAGTGCTGAGGAGGTCCATTATAACTTTGAATGGTTGCTAATTGACCAGTCATTAATCAAGGATTACTTGCAGTTAACAATTTTCCAGCTGAACCAAAGTACACTGAGAAATCAGGAAGCAGAAACTGATGGAGCATAGTAATGTCTCTTGCAACTATATATGGACAGGACGCCCATTTATCGTATTCCGAAGCTCAAAGTTGGACTTCTTGGCTAATGGTACTGCATGTGCTACCTGAATCTAGCTCTTCCAAATGACCTTTATAGAAAACTAAAAATCCATTTCCTACCTGTATTGTATATTATTGTTACTGCTGAAAAGTTTTATCTTGACCTCACAGAACATGGGCCAAGTCTTAAGTCTGACAAAAAATGGGAAAATCTGCAAGATCCCTTAAGCATCTTGAAAAAATAATGAAGTTTTGTGATGAAAGTTTCCTCTGACACAGAAGAAGTAACAAAAACAGGTTTTTTAAATAATTTATTACCTTCTAAGGTTCTGGGCACAGGATACCTACATCCTTTTTGACATGGACAATGGCCTCATTTGTAAGCACATCTGCTTTGTTTGAGTAAAAGCATAAGACTTTTATTTTGACAACTCATGGCATAATTTCTAGTCACATACTTTGTTTTTATCCTGACACTGAGTATGTGGCAATCACATAGTCCTATTTTGACAGTAAGTTGCCTGTTCTTATTACTTGCAATTTCCAATATGCTGTCAGAAAGAGATGGAAATATTTATGTGTTTGAGCATCAATATAGTACAATTTTTGCAGAAGCTAAGAAGTAAGTTTTTATATTCAAGTAACTGATATTTTGAGACCTTATAAAATGAAGCAACTGAATGTATTTTTCCCATTGTTTTATGAACGTATATTCTGGTCTAGCAAACTTCCCATGAATCAAATGAATGATTTATACAGGAATTCTTGACATATGACCACAATTCAGCCCCAAATTTATGTTGCTAAACAAGACATTTGTTAAGTGAGTTTTGCCCCATTTTATGACCTTCCTTGACACAGTTGTTAAATGGATCACTGCATTTGTTAAATTAGTAACATGGTTGTTGGGTGAATCCATTGACTTTACTTGTCAGAAGATTGCAAAAGGTGATCACATGATCCTGGTCACACTGAAACCATCATAAGTGGGAGACAGTTGCTAACAGTCTGAATTTTGATCACATGACTATGAGGATGCTGCAATGGTTGTAAGTGTGAAAAATGGTCATAAATCACTTTTTTCAGCGATGTTGTAACTTTGATCACTAAACTGTTGTAAGTCGAGGATTACAAGTGGTACTCAAAATTTCCAACAACCTTGTAATAACTTAAGCACAATCTGGGCACTTGACAACCAGCTCACATTTACAATAGTTGCAAGTATCCTACAGTCATGTGTTCACCAGCTGCAATTTCCCTGCTAGCATTCCACAAGCAAAATTAGTGGAGAAGTTGTCAGGAAAGATTTCAAGTCACTCCAGTAAGTCACTTACATCCTCCTTTCCCTGGCAGCAGACACCCCTGACCTCACCACACCCTGTAGATCACTTGCACATCCTCCCTCACCTGACAGGACTCACACTTGCCTGCAGGACTCACTTAACAACCTGTGATCCTCACTTAATGATGGTAATAAGGAGTGCTGGGATTGTTGTTGCTTAGCAATTCAATTACATGATGTCATATTTTACAACCATATCACATAACAGAACAGATTCCCGTCCCAATTATCTTAGTCAACCAAGGACAACCCATATTAAATTTACCTCAGGTAATGTGCTGTTGATTTTTGATGACATAATTTTTGATGCCAAAGTACAGCTGACACAGACTGTGCTCCATATGTTCTCTACTGTCCATCCTTAATCTACTTGCTGGACTCAGGACAAGGAAGTATTGTGCGTACCTGTGAGTGCATAAAATTGTCCAAGACTGACTATATTGATGTTTGTGAATAACAATACCTTCAGTACTATAATAGCTATACAGTACAATTTAGCAATCTTTCTGGGAATACCTGATGGTGGGTTATTAAATTAAAATGAGTATTCTATTTATTAAGACCTGTCATGAAATTTGGAAAACAATAAAATTATTAGAACTGAATACTAGATTGTATAATGCAGGCATCACAGTATCTAATTCAATGTTCCCCAACAGACAAGGACATGAGTCATCTTACACAGATACTGGTACAGCGTTGTTTATCTCCCTTCAGTTAGTATGGATGGCAGAGCATTAAATCCAGCCAGGGAAAAGACTTTCCAGTGTAATGCACACAAGGTGTTAAATAAATAATTGACTGAGGTTAACAGGCAAACCACTTTCAATCTACTTGCTAAACACTGTATAAGAAGGTTAGTGCTCACCAGAGAGTGCATTTTGTACCCACAATTATCCAGAAACATCTGTTTTGTCCTTGCTGAACTGGAATTAAAATCTCAGCCTCAGTTCCCAATTTCTGAAAGTACTGTAACTCAGAAAGATGTCCACCTTTGCACAATTTCTTGCCCAGCATTTTAGGTATTAATTTATATATAGGATTTGTATACCATTAGTCATTTGTATGTACGTACGTACGTAGGCCTATGCATTTTTGTGTATCGTGAACCTTGCTTAACTGGCACTAAGCTATTAATAAATATTATTAAATATCCATATCAATAAATAAATAAATAACATGGAATATTAAATTCCAATATACAGAGAAATAAAAACTGCATTTGTTCTAAAAAAAATTCAAAGAAACCTTTCCATAATACTGTACTGCCAGTTTTGTCTGCCTTTTTTTATTTATTACTTTATTTTATCCCATTCTTTACATCTTCATATATGCATGATACCTTCCTGCATTCTTCATTGATTTTTCTCTGGGTCATGATAGTAGAAACTGCTGGCTTTGCTCTGAACCTATTTTCTGGTTAAGCAAGATTTAATTTAAGGGTACAGGAAGGACAGAGAGGGAGAGAGTGGGAGAAAGAAGGGGGGAGGGAGAGAGAGTTTTGGTCATATGATGTCTTCTTTTCTTAGAATGTTATCTTCTTCTTCCTCCTCCCATATGCAGTTTAAAGTAATAAACATACCAATAGTCCTTCCTCTTTCTTTTCCCCCACAACAACGACTCTGTGAGGTGAGTGGGGCTGAGAGGGGGTGACTGGCCCAAAGTCATCCAGATGGGTTTTCATGCCTAAGGAGGGACTAGAATTCACAGACTTCTGGTTTCTAAGACAAAACCATAACAATTACATCAGACTAAGGCTGGAGTTGGAAGGGGGAACCTTAGTTGTCCTCCAGGTATAGAATTCAGTTGGGTGACTTGAGCCAGTTGCTTTCTATCAACCCTAGCCTAGGGTTGATATTCTACTTGGTAGAATATAGCCTGTGATCTTCAGTGAAAAAGCCTTAATTCTGTAAGTGACTGATTTGATTGATCAGCATCAGTAGTTGTGTTCTATGCTCTGGAAACCACCAAACATCAGAATGAGACCTTGGAATTACTCACACACAAGGTTTAAAGCTTCATATCCTTTCCCCATAGTTATTCATAACATTGTTTAGCAATACCTTACCTTTGTTGAGAAAATATAAATCCTGTCTTCCTTTCTGTTATATTGGCACATAAATGGCTCTATTACTCCAATAAGATGCTAGAAAGGACTTGTGTGGAAATAGTTGTTATATCCATAGTGGCAAAAATGCCTTTTCCTTTTCTGCATTGCTATAATAAAGCTATCAAAAGAGCATCAAAACAAATTAAAACATCATGTGTAAAAATCTTAGAATTCTATTTTCTTAAAAAATGGTAAGGGTTTTTATTTTTAATGGTAACACAATCAAGGAACAGAGTTTTATAAAGAAACTGATTCCCCCCCTCCGAAAACCCCAAATGTATGACAGTAAAGAATCTCAGAAGTTAGGTGAAAAACAAATGGCATTTAGAAAACATTTTTAATTTGCAGAAAACGGTACTTTTTCCACTCTGTTTATGAGAATGTGAATCAAATCTGTCTATGATATGGAAACAATAATTCTGAGAAACAAAACAAGAACAATAAGAATTTAACCTTAGAGAGATGATGCCATTGCTATCCAACTATGAGAATATCAAATGCTATAAATTGTACTGATAGCAGCTATAAAATGGCTGAACAAAGGTCACTTTATATAAGAATATGAGCACATTTTGTAAATAAGTCTGTCAAAAATATACAAGAATCCAAAATCACCATATAACTCAATGATAGGGGGAAAAAGTGTGCTCACATTATTAACAATAATTTATTATTAACAATAATTTAAAAGTTATTAACAAAATAGTATAAATTAATATTTAACGCAAACGAGAGAATTCACAGATAAAAACATAAAAATGCATTTAGGTCAGCAGGAAAACTTGTCTATTTCAGGATCTTTTTCCCCCAGTGGACTACCAGATGCCTCTGAGAAATCCATTAAGTAGGACCTGAGGGCATTAGCTCTCCCTCCTGTGAATCCCAAATGATCAGCCTACTCTTTCTCTCTCCTTCAGTAGCACATTTATCATGATTATTCTTCCTAAATCACCTTAGTCTCATTTATATTAAATGTCAGCAGGCCACATTTGGCATGTACAAACAAAACAAAAATGCACATTTTGGTCCAACCAGAGAAAAATTAAGAAATAGTTAAAATTATACGTAAAGAATAAAAAAAGGAATATCCCATGATGCATTTATATTTATGAAAGAATATTATACAATTATACCATGAAACCATGAAAGATTATTATACAATTATAAAAACCTAAACCTACCAACTGTCTCACTTTACCTAAACGGTTTAGAATAAAAAAGCTCTATTGCCATTTTCAGCATCTGCTCACAATCATTCCACCAACCAGTCTACTTGATGGAATAAAATAGTTTTTCAACTATTTTTAACTGCATCCAAGGATGGGTGGAACTGGAATACTGGGAACTCCATAAGGTCCACAAAAAGGAATAGGGAAAAGTCCCCTTTTTATTGTGTTATATATATGTAGGATAATACCAAGACAGGATCTAGAATCCAGAGGAATGTCTGAATACAGGACTTTAAAAAACAGCACTAAGAGCTTGAATTGACTTCTGCTCCTAGTATGGGGTTGTGATAAAACTCTGAAATAGAAGCATAGAAAAAAAATGAGGGTGGTTCAGAACAATGCATAGTGCAACGTTCTGGACCAAAATTAAAAACTGGAGAAAGGACAAAGGAATATACATCCATATTCAATAGTTCAGTTAGAGTCCACCAGGGTCTGAATAATTATGAAGTGTGAAGAGACAAAAGCTCCCAAACTCCAGCAGTTTATTAATAATTGAAAACAGTGTGTTTCACAGTTGCCAATGTAAATGATAAAAAGGAGGGAATATAAAGTAACAGAACCCCTAAAGTTCTGGTGACTGATATCCAGAAGGAGAAAGAGAAGAAAGATTAAAGGACAAGAGGGAGGATCTAGCTCAAAGGCTAGGAACTCAGATTTGTGCACATTCAGCTTTAAGGGGTAACCAGGCAGGATTCAGATGCTGGGAACTATCTATACCAGGGGCGTCAAACTCAAGGCCTGTGCGCTGGATCTGACCCATGGGTGCTTAGATCCAGCTGCCCCTGGAAACAGTGAAGGATGGCCCTTGGTGCCTCTGCCAGTAAAAATGGGGATCGCAGGAACTGTGTGCAGCCCACCAGAGCTCCGTTTTCACTGGCAGAGGGTTGCAGGAGGCCGTCGCAGCTGAAAACGGAGCTTGGGAGCCCATTTTCGTTAGCAGAGTGCTCAAGTCATCACAGGCACCTCACAGCATGAGTGAGGTCAAGCTGGCCATGCCCACCATGGTCATGCCCTCCAGTCCCCAAGGTCTATCACAACCCTGATGCGGCCCTCAATGAAATCGAGTGTGACATCCCCTGGTCTATACCTAAAAACGGGTGGGATTCAAATTTTGTAACAACTGGTTCTGTGGGTGTGGCTAGATGGGCATGGCCATGTTACTAGGTGGGTGTGGCTTCTTTTTTTGCAGCACCCCCCCTTTTTTGGGCCTTCTGGGCCTCAGGGAAGCCTTCTGGGGGGCATTTTTGTTCCCAGAAGGCTTCCCTGGAGCTCAGGAGGGAAAACATGGAGCATGGAGGGCACACAGCACTCCCCTGTACTCCATTTTGGGGCCTCCTGGGCCTCAGGGGAGCCTCTTGGGGGGCATTTTTGCTCCCAGGAAGCTTCCCTGGGGCCCAGGAAGGCAAAACATGGAGAAGGGGCAGGGTGATTAGAGTTATCTATAATGCACTGATGATGTTACCTAGTTAGGTAGTGAAATGTCTGCAAGCAAACAACTAAGGTCAGAGAGCACCAAGGACTCCACAAGTCTATGGCACTGGGAAACATGAAAGGAAAGAGAAGGAAGAGCATGATCAATAGCAAGGTGGATGGATTCAGTTACAGTGGCAATGGGTGCATAAAGGACCGGATGGGTCTGGTTGGCCTGGAGAATATCTATGTATACTAAGAGCTAACACTGATTTGATGGCATTTAATAAATTTGCAGGAAAAAATTGAGAAGTTCATTTAAGTCCTGGAAAACAGATGCACAAAACACATAATATTTATTTATTTATTTATTTATTTAGACTTGTATGCTTCTCTCCCACGAGGACGGGGTGGCTCACAACTAAAAACAGAGTAATACAACAATAAATATTTAAAAGAAAATTAAATCAACAAGCCCAATCTTTAAAACCCAATTAAAATAATTTTAAAATTAAAAAAAGGAGGTCAGTCCAGCCTGGCCTGTTCAAACAACCAGGTCTTCAGATCGCAGTGGAAGGAGTGAAGATCCAGAGCCAAACGGAGCTCCAGAGGGAGCTGGTTCCACAAGGCAGGGGCGCAGAATAGGCCTTCCGGGGCACTGCCAGCCAACATTGTCTAGCGGCGGCACCGAGAGTCCCCGTCTGTGTGCATGCACAGGGCACTCAGTATTTGATATTGGCAGGAGACGCTCCCGCAAGTACCCTGGACCCAAATTGTAAAGACTTTGAATGTTAACACCAACACCTTGAATCTCACCTGGGGGCAGGCAACCAATGCAGCTCGCACAGGAGGGGTGTAACATGGGAGTATCGGGAAACTCCCATCACAGCCTAGCGCAGCCGCATTCTGCCACCAGCTGAAGCCTCCGGATGGTATGCAAGGGCAGTCCTAAATAAGGCGTTGCAGTAGTCTAGTCGAAGTCACAGGTGCATGAGTGATGATGCAGAGGCATCTCGGTCCAGATAAGGCGCAACTGGCGAACCAGTTGAACCTGGGCAAAGCCCCCGGTGCACCCCCCCTGCTCCTCCAAACCAAGCCATGAATCCAGGAGGACTCCCAGGTTCGGGCCCTGTCCACAGGGGGCAACACCTCTCCCCTATGACCAAGGTGGAATCAACTGGACTGGGCTGAGATGCCTGTGCCACTCAGTCTTAGCAGTTGAGCTGCAGTCCATTCCTGCCCATCCAGATCTGTACATCCAGACACTGGGTCATCACGGAGAGGGCATCACTGAATGGTTTGGGGTGGAGATATACAACTGGGTATCATCAGCATATGATGATACCTCACTAAACCACGGATGATCTCACCCAGCGGCTTCATATAGATGTTGAACAGGAGGGGAGAGGAGGACCCGACCCCTGAGGGACCCCACATGTGAGTGCCCTCGGGGCCCTGCCTGCCCCCTGCCAGCTTGAGGCAGGAGGAGAACCACTGCAGAACAGTGCCCGCCACTCCCAACCCTGCAGCCAGGTACCATAGGAAGTTGATGGTATCAAAAGCTGCTGAGAGATCTAACAGGACTAGACAGAGGAAAATCCCTGTCCTGAGCCCTCCAGAGATCATCCATCAGCCCGCAAATGCGTCTCCGTGCTAACCCAGGCTGGAAGCCTGACTGATATGGATCTAGATAGTCCGCTTCCTCCAGGAAAAGCGGAAACTGCTGAGCCACCACGCTCTCAACAACCTTTGCCAAAAGCGAGGTTGGAGACAGGAAGTTGTTTAAAATGGCTGGGTCCAGAGCAGGCTTCTTCAGGAGGGTCTCACCGCCTTTTTCAAGGCAGCAGGAAAGAACCCCTCCCTCAGTGAGGCATTAACAACTGCCCGAAGCCAGCCGCGAATGCTCCCTGGAGGCATATACCATCCAGGAAGGACACGGGTCCAATAAACAAGTGGTGGAACTCAGGCGTCGCATAATCCTGTCCACTTCATCCTCAGAAACAGGATCAAACTCAGCCCAGATGACATCAGCCAGACTCTCTGTGACTCCCTCCTCAGACCACTGGAAATATTGTCTTGTGTCTTAATGGTTTTATTTTGACTAGTGGTTAACTCATATAAATTCTGTTTTGCGAATCATGCCAGGTAAATATTCATATTCTTTTGATGATAGATAAATGATATGGACAACTATAAAATCAGAAAGAAATCCATTTTCTACTAATTACAAAATGGTATGAAGAGCTTTTTCTATATTTGAGCAAGATTCCATAGTTGGTTGAGAGAACTTTGGTATGTGTATGCAACCTTGCATGTTTAAATTATATGTTAAATTTTAAATTTTAAATTGAATTTTAAAGTTACAGTAGGTAAAATGATTTAAATGCAAATAAATTAATTGCCTAACTTGTAAGATGAAGTGAATAATGAGTAATGAATATTTATACATATTCTTCCATCATTCTTTTTAATGTTTATATATGTTTCTTTTTCCAAATAATACAGAAAAATAAAGAAGAAACCTATGGAAAACAAATCTGGTTAGCATTTAAGGAAATATCTTAAAACAAAAAATCAATGTATTAATAAACGGAAGTACATTCTATACTATAACTGTACTGTAAAATACACAAGATATACAGTTTCCAAAGGATTTACATAATTTAAAAATTAAACGTAGCTAACATAAACAATCATTATACTGTATATCTGATGTAAATATAGAGCAGTGGGTAATTTCTGTACACTTTCTAAAATATCACTTGGCTTTTGTTTTAGTTATCTTAAAATATAGCCATTATGGGTGCATCATAACAGTAGCTATTGTCACAACATATTTATCAGTTTCCTGGACAAACAGATGTGAGTAAACAAAGGTCGAGTTAAAGACATACTATAGACTGTCCTATTTTTTTAAATGACCAGTTCTTTCCAGAGCTCTTTGCATGTTCCATTAGTGCCCTCTGTTGTACTCTCAATGTAACTGCAAAGTATTCCAGCTCTAAGCCTTAGAAATATTTTAGTAGGATATTTAATGAATACCTTCAATTTAGAATTGGGAACAAATAGTTCCAAATTCTCCACCAAATAGCTGGACCATTTAATAATTAATTTGGCTGTTACAAAGGGAAATTTGATGAGTTTGAAATTTGTTTTTCTGACCATCAAATATGTGTAGTAACAATATGTGTAGTAAAATTAACTTAGGAAGTTTTAATTTTATGTGTGTGTATGTGTATACATGTATACATACTTATACACATACAAATCCAGTTACATTTTTTCTTCCAACAATATGAAACTATCACATTATCCTCTACATATATTATTACCCCCTTCTCATGAGTCTACTAATAGAACTTGCTTCACAAATTAATAGCATGAAATCTTATCATCCTTGATTAAGGATAAGTCAGTTTACAACCATTTGAACTTTCAATGGCCATGGAACAGGTGCTTTATGACTTATCTCTAACATTAACCATAACCCCCAGCCAATGTAAATAATAATAATAATAATAATAATATATATTATTAATAATAATAATAATTTATTAGACTGCCTCTCTCCCTAAGGACTCAGGGCGGCTCACAGAATAAAAAATACAATACAATAAGTTAACTAAAAAATAATTCAACAGTACAAGCCTAATATTAAACATTAAAACTATTAAAACCATTAATTTTTTTAAAAAAGAAACCCCCTCTCCTCTTGGTTCAGTCCAGGCCAGCCTGCTGAAATAACCAAGTCTTTAGGTCATGGCGGAAGGAGTGGAGATCCAGAGCCAAACAAAGGTGGTAGTGCCTCCCACATAGTCACATGACTGCATATCAGATGGGTCAGCTTTATGATCAGTTGTGGCATTCTGTCTTTTTTGCTGCTGATTAGACATCACAGGAGATAGCAACCCATTATTTCAACACTGATCAAATAAATCAATTTTGTATTTCTTACTATTCTCAGTGATCTTTGCCCCATGAATACAGGTAGTCCTCGTCTTACACAGTTTATTCAATGAACAGCACTAAAAAAATGGAACTTATGACCCTTTTTCACACTTACAACTGGTAAGTGTGAAAATTCAGATGCTTTGCAACTGGTTCATATTTCTGATGGTTGCAATATCATGTGGTCAACTTTTGTGACCTTCTGAGAAACAAAATCAATGGGGAAGCCAGATTCACTTAACAATCATGTTACTAATTTAACAAGTGTAGTGATTCTCTTAACAACTATAGCAAGAAAGGTTGTAAAATTGGGCAAACTAATTTAACAAATGTTTCACTTAGCAATATAAATTTTGGCTGAATTCTGGTTGTAAATTGAGAACTATCTGTAAAATCCCAACATCTGCTTTCTCAAACTTTTTATCTCTTGACTTAAAATCATGAGTGAAGATTTTCACCCATCTTTATCAAAGACCTTTTGTAATTTCAGTGTAATTACTCCAGTAAATTCCTTATATTCCAATAAAACAAGGCAATCCATATTACTCTTTTGGCTTATGTCTTTTTGAATGTTTAGGTCATCATCCAATTCCATTTGTAAACTCTATATTACCATTGCTTGTGAGTTGTAATGTTTAAATCCATCTTAAATTAAATCCATCTTTAAATCTATCTTTCAATTTTATTCAATGGAACTTGTTCCTCTTCAATAACAACTTTTTATTCCATTATAGAGTTAAATAGCTCAAGAACCTCTTGAACCCAAACTTCAAACATTTCCTTTAAAATAGCCATTGGGTGCCCTCTGGTGTTCAATCTTCAAAGTTTTATTAACAGCTTGAAATATAAACAGAAGAACTTGTCCCACAAGAGAGCATCCATTTAATTAACTTCAAAGTCTGTCTTTTATTCAAATTCATCTGAGCCCTAAATCCATTCAAAAGCTTTCTAAAATCAGTAGTGTAATTAACCTTTTGATGTATATTGCAAAAATGAATTTTTTTAAAGAAAACTTTAAACACATAAGTTTCTTTTAAATGAATTCACCCAACAAATATCAGATTTGCAGTTTTGAAGGTTTTACAATCTTTAACAGACAAAAAGAGAAAAAAAATAAACTCCAAAGTGATTAAAAAGATGAAGTTTGAACAAATTTTGAGTCTATACAAGGTTACAGTAATGTCTCAGAGCATGATGGAATACTATGACTCCCAGTTGATCACATCAGTTTCTGCCATCTATTAACAAAAAACATCTGTCCAGAGTACACACGAATAATCTCAAGATTTCTTCTTGATCCAGAAAAAAAAAATCATCAGTCCAGTTCCATTATCCAGCTGCCTTTTCAGCTATAATGTCTCTTATGATTCACAGAACATTTTCAAAAGTATTTTCTGTTGCTGTGCAGTTTACAATGTTTAGGTTTGAAAAGTCAAACCTACCAATGGCAGTGTGACACCACATACCCAATACTGGTATCACAAGCCACGCCCCTTTAGTATAAAAGGGGCAGCCCAACTGCCATTTACCTCAGGTTTCTGATTACATCACATCTGTATAGGCAGACTGTCCTGTCTCTAGTGTAGTCTCTTAAAATATCTCTGCTGCATAAGCAGACAGCTTTAAGAAACCTAAAGAAAGCCTCAAGCTGAAAGGAAAAGGACTTTCCTAGGCTAAAGACAATTTCTGTTATATTTTGAGGCAGAAGAGACAGAGAAACCCCAACTACATAGGTAGTTGTAAAACTATGAAGATCTGAGGAACTTCAACAATCAAGAGAGGACACTGGTAATATTCTTTCTGTGTGTTTATTTGTTTTGAGCTGCTTGTTACAATAAATATTGATTTGAAAACACCTGGGCTCAATCTTTTACATAATTTAAATATATAGACAGAGTTTTAAGATCCTCAAGTATTAATCAGTCATTGGATTGATTAATAAAATTATTAACAAACATCAATTTAGAATTTTTCACCAGTAACAACTCCCAATCTTGGGCCACCTGACAGAAGCATTGCACACAATCACAGTAAGTAATTTTACATTATGACTCTATTTGAATGACTATGTCCAGTTCTAGATCTCTTAATTTAAAAGGGTATGGCAAAGTTGGAAGGGAGGCTTCAAAGCAGATCATATGATAAAGGGTATGGAACCAAGTCCTAAGAGGGTTGCCTGATTTGCAAAATATATAATATAAAAGTTGTATATCTTTACTGACATATATGCAGACAGGAGGGGAAAGATCTGTTCTGTAGAGATAACAAAGGCTGAAGAAGAACCATTGAAATAAAAAAAAATTCCAAACAGATAACTCTGTTATCCAGAAAGAAAAGTTGCAGTGCACTTTGTGATGCTGTATTTGGAACACTTCTACACAGCAACAATTTTTGCTCCCAAATGCTCCAAATTATAATGTTTTATTTTTTTCTTCTTTTGGGGAGCCAAGAAAATTTCTTGAGTAGACCAATATTCTATGAAGCTGATCAAAAATAGAGTTAAAAATTAAAAAAAGGCTAAACTAGTGTCCTTTCTTGCTTAGCACTTAGGATTAAGGGAAAAGACCTGTCCTCTACCTTGTAGAGCAGTGGCTTAGTTGCACTTTAAATCAACTGAGAAAGAGAAGAGGGATGACAAAAAGGCACAATATGGTAACTTCAGGAAGAAGGAGAACCTCTAAGTATCAGAAAGCATCAGGAGGTTTAGGCAGGAATTCTTAGTGATGAGAAACAGTCTTCTGTCCTACAGATGCATAATAAATGCTATGAAACCAGAGCTGCAATATTTCCTCAGGAGTATCCATTGAGACAGAACTTAATTAACCAGCTTGTGAAGACCTCTGCAAGTTCCACAGTATCACAATAAGATGCAAGTATATGATTTCTTCAATGTTGTATAGTGTGCAGAAGAGACTTTAGATTATGAATGAATGTCCTAGCACAGGGCTGTCAAACTGACAACCATGGCCCAGATGCGTCATGTGCTAACCATGCTGATCAGTGGTGGGATTCAAAAACTTTTACTACCAGTTCTGTGGGCATGGCTTGGTGGGTGTGGTGTGGCATGGTGGGCGTGGCTTGATGGGCATAGCAGGGGAAGGATACTGTAAAATCTCCATTCCCACCCCACTAACCTGCTTTCCAGTTCCGTTCTGTGCAGGGCAACAAAAGAAGACCCAGCCGATCAGCTGGGACTTGGGAGGCAGAGAATAGATGGGGGTGGGGCCAATCAGAGGTGGTATTTGCCGGTTCTCTGAACTACTCAAAATTTTCACTACTGGTTCTCCAGAACTGGTCAGAACCTGCTGAATACCACCTCTGATGCTGATGCTTTGTTTAGCAAAGGGGAACAAAGTTCTGGTATGTCACATGATGCTGCCATGATGACACGAGTTTGACATTCCTATCCTAGCAAGTCCAACCAAACTTGCAGGAGGGCTGTAAGGATAAAATGGGGAATATGAATAAATGCAGACAGAATCATATCATACTTAGAGAAAGTGAAAGGCTAAGAAAATATTTATTAACAATGTTCTTATCTTTCCACATTCTCTAAGTTATTTATTGACAAAGACTGGCTGCATTCTTTTACTCCTAGGATTCTGTGCAATTTGTTACCTGACTGCTAGAGAATTTCACAGATGGTGCATACTCAAAGCTATAATATGTGTCTGCTTGCCTTCTCTGAAAAGGCTTTACAAGAAACATACCAGATCTAGTCTTAATTTCTGAATAAACCCCTCATAATTTTAGTCCAGTACAAGTTTATTGCTCTTATATGTATGATGGTGAAGTAGAGTTCTAATACGGACCTCTGAGTCTTATTTATGACACCTTAGAAAGAACATAAGTCAACATTAATTAGGCAGGAAAACATGACAGAAAGTGAGCTATGCTATAATTATTCATGTTTATTGAAGCTCAAACTCATGGCAACTTCTGCAAATAAACATGAGTAATTAATTACACCAGCCCTTATTTCAATAGCATATTTTGGATGCAATAGAGGGGAAAACATATTTTAGGCTACAGTGTCCTTACAGTAGTAGACTTATCTAAATGTAATATTTTGAGAACCTAATTCTCAAATGTAGACTGAATGTAGAGATTTTGAAATACAAAGTATAAAACAACCATGACTGAAAATAGTATTGGAATTATTTTTGATAAACTTAGTTATTCTACTATGATACTCTACAACACGAGAAACCTTGGTAAAATAAGAGAAAGCAAAAATTTAGCCAAAACTGTAATTGGTGATCATGGCTTAACCTTTGCTTTTTTCAGTATAATCAATTGTTTTTATATAATTTAGATGGATAAAGGATTTTAAACATTGTTTATGATTTCCTCTCCACTAAAGTTGATGGATTGATTGATTGGTTGGTTAGTTGCAATAATTTTATGCTGCCTATTTATCAGATTCTATATACATCCTTCTTCATACAATATACCCTCTATTTGAATCTTCTTTGCATTCATTGTTTCACAGGGAATATCTGCTTTGCTTATCTATTGCTGCCATAGACTTAAATCTGAAATCTGTGTAACAGGCACACAAGAGGGCAGTATCTCACAGAGTAAAACATATCTATTTGATTTTTTTTAATGAAAAGGTTAATAGAAGAATAGGAACAAAAGATTTTCTACAAAAAGATGTTGTGCAGATAACATCACACAAATGATATAAATCTACTTGTTTACCCAATTTTAAGAGTCTTGGGAAGTGATGAAATTAAGAACAAGATTTCTGGCATTTCCAGTGCTTTTCATTTTTACAACTTCAGTCGTGAGTGGAAAGGAAATAATACCTTTTACACAAATGCTAACAATGTAACATTGCTGCAAGCTGTGGTCAATATTTGATAATGACATCAATTGATTCAGTAGCATGCACCGTCTTTTGCACTTCAAAGTCACCTTCAGACAACAGTAGTACAGGAGAAATTCCTATCCTGCTGAAGAAATTGAAGCAAGACTTCCTTCTTTGTATAAACATAAATGAAAATGGTCTCTAAGAAATTGTACACAAATGTTGATGCAATAAGATTTCAAAACCTTAACAAAACAAAATATTTTCAGGGTTTTTTTGGCAGCACAGCATCTTCTGACATCTTTAAATTTACACAAAATCTGAAATTAGAATCAAATAGCCCAAGAGTAGTTTGTGTGCATATGTGTGTCTGTATACATGTGTAAATATTGCCTTAATTTTTCTATAGAAAATTATTGCTTTCCTATAAAAAATTAATGTAACATGAGGACAAAGAATATGTGCTTAATTATGGAGATAATAATTAGAACTCATGTACATTCAAAAACCAAGCATAATTATTTTTAGATTGCAAAATATAAGGAATGTAGTTATAGTCAAAGAATATTTAAATGTAAAATTACCTTCAAATCAAGTGAACTCATAGCAGCTTACAACATGCATGCCAGTTTTCTTATACAGTTCTCTTTCTAGAGATAGCAAAGATTTGCGAGAAATTATTTGCCAGGGCTATATTTTGGATATTCTTCCCCATGTTCTAAAAGGAAATGCATCACCCAATACACTAAGAGAGGCATGCTGAGTAGAATTTCTGAAATTCTTTCCAACATCTTTCTTAGCAGTGTCCAGAGGAGATAACTGTTTTCTCCTGTGTAAGAAAGTAACCTGCCTGGTTGAACACACAAGCCCTTTCTCCCCAGAGATCTATCCAGGTGCACACATATTATGCATGTGTTGTGTCCCAAATCATTGGGACTTGGGCAGTATATAAATGTAACAATAAAATAAATATTGTCTCTGTGTCTCTGTGCAATAGCGGCAAATATTTGTACCTCAGGTATAGGATGATGGTGAAGGTTCATTTTTCAAGCTTGTGGGTTGGTTTCATTACCAGGCTAGGTAACATTTTCAGTGGAGTTTAAAAGAAGTCAGTGTTCTTCTGTTTATAAGGGGTCCATGTGGTCACTAGGTCTTGTGATGAGTCAGGTGTGGATGTGTCAAGTGAGGGTCTTGTAATGGGTCTTGTGATGGATCAGATGTGAATCATCAGAGGGAGACTCCCTCATCTGTGCCTATGTGTCTGAGAAGGTCTGATTAAGGTAGGTACATATATAGGGCAAGATGGAACAGTTTGGGATAGATAGTAATACCATCAGAGGCAATTGGCTGACCAAATGCACTCAGTGTGTAGCACTAATTAAATTTCATCTACATGGAGGGAAGCATGGAGTGGAATAGCTCAAGGTTCTGTCTTGGGTCCTGCACTCTTCAACATCTTCATAAATAATTTAGATTAAGAAATAGAAGGGGAGCTAGCTCATCAAATTTGCAGATGACACCAAGCTGGGGGGGAATTGCAAACAGTTTGGAAGATAGACACTTGGGAAGATTCAGAAAGATCATGACAGGCTTGACCATTGGGCTCTATCCAATAACATGCAGTTCAGTGGTGAGAAAAGTAAGATCCTTCACTTTGGCAGGAAAAAAACCAAATGCACAGGTATAGAATAGGTTTAAAAGTAGTAACTGTGAGAGGGATCTAAGAATCCTAGTGGACTACCACTTAAGTAAGACACAGCAGTGTGTGGCAGTTGCCAAAAAGTCAATGCAGTCCTAGGTTACGTCAACAGAAGGATAGCATCAAGATCACAAGAAGTGATAGTACCACAGTATACTACAGGGGTCTTCAAACTTGACAGCTTTAAGATTTGTGGACTTCAACTCCCAGAATTCCTCCTCCAGTCATGTTAGCTCAGGAATTCTGGGAGTTGAGGTCCACAAGTCTTAAACTTGCCAAGTTTGAAGACCCTTGGTATACTACATAGTTAGGCCACACTTGGAATATTGCATCCAGTTCTGGTGGCCATGATTCAAAAAAAGGTGGAGGAACTAGAAAGAATGTAGAGAAGAGCAGAAAAGATGATAAGAGGTCTGGAGGCTAAACTGTATGGTAGACAGAACTCGATATGTCTCACTTAACAAAGAGAAGGATTAAGGGTGCCATGATAAGTGTCTTCCAGTCCTTGAGGAGTAGACACAGAGAAGAGGGGATTGATTTATTATTCAAAGCACATGAAGACAGAACATGAAGCAATGGATGAAAGTTTGTCAGAGGAAGATCCAACCTGGGACTAAAGAAAAATTGACAATAAGAACAATTAATTAATGGAACCTTTTGCTTCCTGCAGTTGTTGGGTACTCCATCATTGGAGGTTTTCAAGAAAATATTGGAGACCCACTTGTCTGGGATGGTACAAAATCTTCTGTCTTGGGCAGATGGTTGGACTAGATCTCCAAAGTTGCTTCCAGCTCTATGATTCTATGTTGCTTCTCTGTATATGTATTTTTGGTCTTAAATGACTCTACTTGTGTGTATATGTGCACACATATTGTTGCATCCATTTGTGTGTATATGTGCACTGAGAAACCCCAGGTAGGTTACAGATATCACATTCTGTGTCAAGTGGCAGGAGGGAAGAGGAAGAGCAAAGAGCTTAGACCGAACAATGACTAATACTCTAGGCAATGCCCACTGATTTGCTTGTAAAGGATCCCTTGGTGGGATGTTTGGGGATTTTTCTCCATAGCCCATTTTGAATAAAGTCTTACTTTTGCTATATATATACGGTTCTCAATATAATAGATATATTTTCTAAGGAAAAAGTATAGAGCCTGGTGTCATTTTTTTCCTGAAGTGAATACCCCATGTCTGCTGGAGTGTCTTTCACCACATTATCTGCACTATAGTTTTTTGCTTTCTGTATAAATTCCTGCAGTTCTGCAATTCTTGAGAACAGTGAGATGTTCTTGGATTCCCATTTCCTAAGCATTTTCCACAGCTTGACATGGTTGATATAATCAAAGTTTATTTTTATAATCAACAAAGCAGATACTGACTTCTTTTTCTATTCCGATGAAGTTGATATAATCGTGAATGTGTCAGTCTTTAAGGTACCACAGACTCTGTTTTCTTTCTGATCAGTGTGAATGTCCTCGGAGTGAACAATCTAGCACAATACAAGCAACAATCTATTTTGAACTGAGTACATCTCTTAAGCGTCTTGCAAGCAGATCATTATCCCACTCCTCAGCTGCTTGCACAGCTGGCTTTTTCTCCCAGTTTCCACTTCAGCAGCATTCACCATGATATCCTTAGACCATTCTTCACATTCTGGGTTTATAGTGTCATTTAGCAGCTCTAGAGAACTTTCAGTAATAAGATATGTAAAAAAATGTGAATCTTGCACATATCAAACTTGGAGTTTGGCTATCACTGGTAAAGTAAGGACCTATCATAAATCAAGAATATCTCTAGCAGCATGGGATGGGGAAAAATGCAGAGATCCTGGAGGGTCTCTGTCAGATATAGTAGAAAATATTGGAGAGGTTGATGGATAAATAGTCTAAATAAGATAATATTCCCAACCCAATTTGCTGCATGCTAGCTGGGAGTTCTGACTGTGGTAAACCCATCACGTCACTATGTTGGAAAAAATTGTGATCAGCTGTATGGTTTTTGATAAATGTATCCCTCCTGATGTTGCTGAACTATACTTACCAGCCTCTTCAGGAAGCAAGGTCAATGTGAAGGTTAGTAGGAGTTGTAGTTCAACAACATCTAAATGCCACTACTTATCTATTCCTGGTTTTATTTTTCTTCTGCTTATTTCTTACTTCTAATGACAAAAATGAAATTTTGAAATTAGAAATTTGCCTATTGTCTCATAGTTGTGGATGGGGTGGGTTGAACATGAACTCTGTGTGAATACTGAAAACACAACCAATTATCCTGAAACAGTTATGCAGTTTCATTATTAAATTCAATTGTGATTACAAATCCATAGTAGCCAATCATTTGAGGCAGAAATATTTGCCTATTTCAGTGGCAAAACTATCCAATAAACAATATTGGCTCTTTCTGGTTGAATGTGTTTATAATTTACCTAGAGGATATTTTTTTCAATGCAAAATAACTTGACATTTATTGTATGTATGTAGATGCTTAGAGCTAGTGATTTGTCCTTAAAATTCCAAAGTGTCCTTTTCGGCACCCCTTCCTAGTTTTCTATCCTCAAGAATCTTCTGCAGTTGATAGGTCTGAAACAAAACATATTTCTTTAACTTTTCCAAATTCTACATTTCACCTTCTGTTATACCTGCTAACATTGGAAGAACAGAATCAGAAGAATGAAGAATGTAGCAGAAGTGTGCAGAAGTAAAACAAAGTACACTTTCAAAACCAAATTTCTCCTGAAATAGGCTGAGTCCACTCATTTCACATCATAATATGCTATTTAGTAATCCAGTTATTGTGGTTTGTAAATCAAAGTTTACCATATGTTGTACAACCTATCAGTAGTGATTTAGTCTACAAAAAGAAACCATTGTCAACAGCTATATGTGAATCCAGTAAGTGTCACTTCATAGAATAAATGGATTAATGGAATTTCAAATTAAGCCTGCGCTTCCACACATACCGTGTTTCCCCGAAAATAAGACCTACCCCAAAAGTAAGACCTAGCACTATTTTCTAAACCTGCCCTAATATAAGACCTACCCCGAAAATAAGACCTAGTGTAAATCTCCAGTTCCAGGAAGACTTTTCAGGGAGCAACCGTGCACCTGTGAAACACCCACACACACACACTCACACCCACTATTTGGCACCATAAATATATAAGACCTACCCCGAAAATAAGACCTAGTGTGTTTTTGGGAGCCAAAAAAAATATAAGACAGTGTCTTATTTTCGGGGAAACACGGTAAAACTACTTGCTACTTACTACTTAAGTTTAAATGAGTTTTCAGAGCCTAGAAAAGAGAACATCACTTAGCAAATTATTACAGGGTCTGAACATCTGCACATTTCTCTGGTACCAGGGAGATGAGTAGCAGCCTCCTCTCTGCTAAAGTGTGGTCAGCAATGGATCACACAATTCCTGCACTAATGAACACATAGATAAAAGGGATGTGAAGATAAACATACCTTGCTTTCAAGATTATGTAAGCTAACTTCCATTATTCCTCTGTGGTAAATAAGACCAGAGGATGGGCTTGTCACAGGTTTGGCTTGGAATGGTTGCAGGCCAGTCAAGATCATCTACAGCAGGGCTGTCAAATTCCTGGCCCAGATGTGTCACAGGCTGGCCATGCCCACGCCCAATTTAGCAAAGTAGAAAAAAAATCCCGATACATCACGTGATGCCACCACGACGATGTAAGTTTGACACCTCTGATCTACAGGGTAAGCCTGCTTGCACTGAGTAGCTTTCCTTAGTGATGAAAACTGTATCTCTTGGGTGTTTGTATCCAGCTGTATTTGACAGTTTGGATAGCAGTTGTGGTTTTGTATATGCATTGTGAGTATCTTGGGCTGATACTTTTTTCAGGGAAAAAAGATCCCCACCCTCCACCCCAAAAAATCCACCACCTCTTCAAAATCAGAAATAGGCTAAGTTACCAGCAGATGAAAATTCAACAGGCTTCATATCAGACTAAACCTGGGAAGAACATCCCATGAAAAATAATAGTAGCCAATTGGCTATGAGAGGTTAGAATTGAAAGTGATCTTTTGTAGATCAATTATACTTAAAGAATCACAAAAAATGACTATGTGATAGCTTGCCTACAGCTATCTTAATTAGCTAATATGATGCATTGAACTCTAAAATAACTAAGTGCATTTTAGCTTAATATGTCATGAAAATCCAGTTACTGGAAAACTGGGAAGGGAAAGAGGAAGTCGCTATTGAATCTATTAGTATTGTTTGTTAGGAAGAACTGAAATGATAGTGGAGTCTTCTGGAGCTTTTACTTTTTTGAGAATTACAGTGAAACGGCAAAGCAGAGGGTAGCTCATGAATTTCAAAAAGGAACTCATGAATGTGCAAATGTACCTGCTGAGTAGAGATAGCAGACATGCCACCTCAGCCACCAGCCTGCATAATGAACCTCAACATGGTTCTTCAAGAATAGTAGCTGAATTATGGTCCTAGTCCAGATGATTTGATCTTAAAGAAGCAGTCATGGGTGTGCCAAGTTTAATGTATTCCAGGTCATTTTTTTAATGGATTAAGGAAAGTGTACCTGCTCTTTGATAGGATATGCTTAAACCTGTACAACTATTTTTCAGATACTGGTAAACTGTATCCTCAGAAGGTACTGGTAATGGTAGGTAGTGGGGAGGAATAACCAGAGGTCACAAGTTGTTTCCAGAAATTATCTGCAAGTTAGAGTTTTACACTGAATTGTACTGATCATATTAGTTTATTAATGACCAGCTAACATCTAACCCCTTTTAACAAAAAACCCCAAACAAACAAGAATTAAAAAGGTCATTTATCTTGTCATTTGTTTTATTCAGGACATTTGCTTTGTACAAAAATATATAAAAATGGTTTAGCATATCAGACTAATTTTAAGGCAGGTAGATCAATTGTGGTATATCTGGATCAATGAAGATTAAGTCCCCAGTTTTATTTTTAAACTAATGTTGAGTTTCTTTTAACTTAAGGAGTTAGGTTATTGATCTAGTATCATTCAAATCCACCCTTGACAATACTCACGCATTGAGTAATTGGGGCCAGTCACTCTCATTTAACCCATCTGATTTTACAGGGGTTGTGATGGAAAATATCTGAAGGATAAAGAAGCATGAATTTCTGGAAGAAGGGTGGGAGATACATTTAAACGACTATGCAAATAAAACTGCCAGTTGTGGGAGTAGGAGTTGTGGCAAATAACACTTTAACAATGATTTTTACAGTAGTTCATTATTAGTGGAAGGACCAGTTCTATCATTGGGTAGAATGAGACAGCTGTCTTCTGCAGTCTATGCTGGTCAGGTAATGTAGCAAAATGCCTGTGGCATCTCAAATTACAGCCTTTAACTTGCCCCCTTTCCTGAATACGGGTGTTGAATGGCTTAAATGATTTAGGCATAATAATGGGAAGGCAACAGTCATTGAGAAGAACCTGCCTGCTCCTAGAGGAAAAAAAGTTAGAGATAGTTGAAAAAGTCCAATAGAAGACAAGGTGGGTAGATGCAATTACTGATGAGACAAGCATGAGCTTATAAGAACTACAAGAAGCAGTTAATCACAGATATTCCTGGCACTTTATGTTAATGAAGTCACAAAGAACCAGAAATTATTACATGACTGAACAACAAAGATGAATCATGTTCTCTAATTATTATTTATTTATTTATTTATTATTTGCACTTGTATGCCGCCCCATCTCCGAAGACTCGGAGCGGCTCACAGTTAAAATATAACACAATAAATACTTAAAAAACTATTAAATTTAAATACAAGTCCAAATATAATAAACTAAAACCATTAAAACTATCCCAACCTGAGGCGGGGGGTCACAGCCCGGGTTGATCAAACAACCAAGTTTTTAGCTCACGGCGAAAGGTGAGGAGGTCAGATATTAGATATCTTTCTCTAGCCACTGTAGCTCTGTTTCAGAAATATTATTTTACAATGTTTCCAATAAATTGTCCTTTTCCTGACAGAAATTTTCACAAAGAATATATCTGGCCCCTAATTTGTTAGGTTTTTAAAGGTGACCTTTTTTGTTACATTCAAAATTGGATACGTTTTCATCAAATGGTGAAGCAGCAACTTTTTTTTAGAATGGATGTGATGGAGTGGTTAAGGCTGGGAAGAGTCAGGTTTAAGTCCACTGTCAGTCATGAAACTTACAGGGTTTCTTTGGGCCATCAAATTAACCTAGCTCACATGTAGAGTTAAAATCAATGGTGAGCTTCATGTAGGTTCTACAGCAGGGGTAGAACAACTTGATGGCAACTTTAGGATTTGCGGACATTAACTCTCAGAATTCCTCAGCCAGCTATGCTTAAAGTTTGAGTTAAAGAAAAAAACAATTACTACCAATCTGCCTTCCATTGAGGACCTGTATACTGCACAAGCCAAAAGAGGGCTGTGAAAATATCTACAGACCCCTCACATCCTATTCCATCCTGGACACAAACTGTTAAGTTTGCATGAAGAGTCAGACGCGAAGAGCTTCAGTGAAGAGTTTATTAAGTGACTACAGCTTGAATGGACCTGACTTGGCTGGGCTATGGCTGCTTCTTATAGCCAGCAGCTGTAGTTGCCAGCCAATCAGAGTGCAGGGTTTTCCCGCACTATTTAAACCAATCTTATTTGACATTTTACAAGAACAATTCAAACTAAACCAATGACATTCAAACCTACATACATAACACAAACTATTTCAACTCCTATCCTCAAAACGACACTATAGAGCATTGCACATCAGAACAATTAGACACAAGGACAGTTTGTTCTCCAAATGCCATCACTCTGCTAAACAAATAATTCCCTCAACACTGTCCAACTATTTACAAAGTCTGCATTACTATTACTGTTAACCTTCTCATCACTCCTTATCATCACTCCTTATCACCCATCCCCTCCCACTTGTGACTATGACTGTAACTTTGTCACTTGTATCCTTATGATTTATATTGACTATTTCCTAGTATGATTTGATTGCTTATTGTACCCTATGACTATTATTAAGTGTTGTACCTTATGATTCTTGACTTTTGATGAATGTATCTTTTCTTTTAGGTACACTGAGTGCATATGCACCAAGACTCTGCATTGTGTGTCCAATCACAGTTGGCCAATAAAGAATTCTATTCTATTCTATTCTATTCTATTCTATTCTATTCTATTCTATTCTATTCCAATCTTAAAGTTTGGAGATCCCTGCTCTATAGTATAAATGGAAGGAAGGCAAGAAAGGGAGGGGAAGGGGAAAATGGGCTTTGAGCTCTGGGAGAAAAATGAATGGAGAAATAAATAAGCAAGCTGTGTGAACTCAATTCAGTGATGATAAAATATTTTAAAATTACTGGAGCTGGCATGAAGCAATAGTGCTGAAAATTATGTAATACTCCTATATTACTGTAACCAGTGAAGCTTGAGTTTTACTGTTTCAGCATTTCATTTCATTTCATTTCTATTTATTTATTAGATTTGTTATGGCTGCCCAGTCTTTAAATAGACTGCAAAATTCATTATTTTACCTCCCAGAAGTCTTGTATTCGCTTACCCATTCTTATTTTAGAGAATCTGAAAATGGTATTGCCAACTTTTCAACTTTTTAAAAAGAGGGATAACATGGGAGATCCTAGAAAGAAGCATGGGTGGTGAGTTTTTATCTGTCTCACTGAAACTTGCTCATTCAGAGATATACTTGGGTTTTGTCAAAGGGCAGATCAGTCATGGTACTTTTTAAAATATTTTAGAAATTAGTTCCTGTGGAATCTAATACATTTTAACACGAGGAGGTCCCAGTGAATCTAGTAAGGCTCATTCCCTAGACAGTATGTTTAGAAAGTAACTTTAGTTAGCTGCGATAAGCAGAAGATAAAAACTGCCAGTGGGTTTATTATATAGCTGGGAATGCCAGTATGACTTGTACTTACAGTATACTAAAAATGGAATCTCTGCTCCAAGGAGTTTACAACTCAGCTGGGACAAAGGAGGGAGGGGAAAAAAAGAGGAGACAGAAGTTAACAAGTGATGCATATAGATGCAGCAAATTACAAATGATGTAATTTGTTTTGGAAAGGTTCTTAAAACAAATGACAAATGTGTAGGCCCAGACTGAGAAATATGTAATTCTTATTTCAGAGAGAGAAGTCAGCATGGAATTATGAAGGTCATTAAAAAAGACAAGATATTGATGTCAATATACCAATATTACAATATATAACATATGAATATATCTCTAATAGTAATGAAATTCTTGGTCACTCTCTCTCTGAGTGCTATATTTTTTATCTCTTAATAGCAATGAAATTCAATGATTTGTTTGCTAGAGTGGTGAAAATGTTAAGACAGGCTATGAAATGTACTTTGTATTGCTCTCTCCTTTAAATGTGATGTACAATTTGCAGAACAGCATCGCTCTAGTGTTAAGATTTTTTTTTCTTTGTAAGGAATTCAGCTGAGAAGAAATATTCCTTCATGAAGACAGGGGCTATTGAAAAATAGAATTGAGACATTTTTTAAGAGTGTGCTGCAAATATATCTAATCATCAACTGAAAATCTTAATCTCATAAGTGATACAAGGTTAGAACCTCTTAGTAATCAAACAATAATTCCATGGGAAAAAAGCATAGTATTAAATATCAGTTTGAAGTAAACTTACTAATGTTTAATATGAGTCATGGTACACAAAACTGTTGAAGTTAACACTTAACATTTCAAAACACTATAGAAAAATTAAAAAACAAACACACTATCACCACACACAAAACACTACGCAGTCTATGGACCCTGAATTTGAAATCTAATAGGAATAACATAATGGAAAAAAAGGATGATGAACAAATAAGAAAACACATACTCATTTATGATATGGTACTTGATCCTGAATCTGTTTTCAGTGTCACCAAGGAGCTTCCATGGTTTTCTGTCTTCACTGTTTAAATGCTACCTATCTAGTTCCACGTAGCCCAATAATGAAATTTGGCCATAGAGCAGAATATGCTCTCTCTTAACTCTTGGACAACAGCAGTCACAACAATCAATTACAAAAGAGATCTAAGAGACTAGGTGGAAATAGCAATCAGGGTTTACTATGGAGAAGAAAATTGATAAAAGTGCCGGGAGGGCTGTTATATACAACAGACGAGGAACAAATACACTTAAGATACAGAAAATATATTTTAGTTAAGAATGTATTAATGGTAAAATCAAATTAAAGCTGGAACCAATTACCTAAATAGAAAATGAATTGTCCTTCATCAGAGAGTTTCAAGCCAGATTTAATAAGCCTTCTTTAGAGTTGCTGTACCTGAAGATATTCTGCTTTGAGCAAGGATTGGACTATAGCAAAGGCCCACTGAAGACAACTTTGGAATTTGTGTTGTGACATCTAAGGTGAGGGGAACCAATCCCATGATATCCCTACCCACAATGTTATGCACAATCTGCTCTAGCTCCCAGGAGGCTTTGTAATGACTCCTCTCCCATTATTATTTGTTTCTGATCAAATGGGTATACTATTGAATAGACCAGTAGGCAGGTGCTAGTGTTATTTTCTAACCATATATAAGATTTCAATTAAAAATACAGGTGTAGCAGTGAGTTTCATGGTCTCAAGGGAATTTTCCATTGACTTATGGGTGTCACCTTTAGCTTTATGATTTGCTGATTCTATGAGGACTGATGAAAAAAATTGGGATGTATTTAATGAACAGCAATTATTTTAGTTTATTTATAATGCCAACTCCAGCCATAGCAATATAATCAAGAAAAGGTTTACGAGCACAAATGAACACCTTTTCATGTTCATGTATAAGGATTGGAATTGAGCAGGAAGCAGGAAATAGCAACTATGGATTAAAATCGAGGCAGGTAAAATGTCAAACAGTCGATTGAGTGTACAACTGTAATTCTTGTTTTAATGCCATGCTTTCCTGAGGGTGTTCACGCTCTTCTTTTTTTAATATAAAATGTCCTCAAAGGTTCTCACTCTTCCTTTTTAATATAGAGCTTTTGAAAAATATTGGCTGGAAAACAGTGGTCCTTAACATTTCATTTCGGTTCTATATTTCCCTTTAGAACAAGACAATGAGTTCTCTTTCTACAAACCTCTGAAGTACCTATACTGTGAAGCAGAGTTTCTGAACCTTAAAAACTTTAAGACATGTGGACTTCAACTCCCAGAATTCTCCAGCCAGCATTGTTGCTCTGAGGTATAACTGCTTCATAATTCATACGTTATATTAGTAGAGGAGGAGGAGGAAAAGAAGGAGACTACTCCCATTGGGCTCATGATAACTATAGGGAAACATCCTTATAGTTTTCCTGGCAAAAATATGAAATTTCCTTCCTTCCTCCCTCCCTCCCTTCCTCCCTTCCTCCCTCCCTCTCTTCCCTCTTCAAATTCCCAGCCAAGTCTTCTTCAAGAACTAATCAGATCCAATTGAATTTAGCCTTTTCAAGTTTAACCAGTTTCCTTCTTCCTCAATCTTTCTCTCTTCTCTACCTTTCCAGGGATTTATCTTCCTTCTACCAAAGTTGTTGCGATGTGCTTTCCTCTCACCAGGCTTGTGGAGAAACGAATTTATGCTCCAAGTTACTTTACTATGATCAGTTTGGTCCTGAAGTAGCTGAAGAAAGAAAAGTAAAGAAGTATCACTGCAACCAAAGAAACTAGAGGCATCCATGGAGGAGGGTTAAAAAAAAGAAGTCAAGATGGTGGCTAAGTGATTAAAGCCCTTCCTTTTATGTATATGTATATATGGGTTGTATGCAACACTCCGAAAAATGGGGTGGGGTTTCAACACTCAAAAAATGTTTTCCCCTTTTGGAAGCTATTCTGATTACCTTGAAAATCAGAGATTATTTGATTACTGGTTTAAACAGATCCTTACAGACTGTATTTTTTCAATTGGATGCAAAAAGAAATTAAAAAGGCTGCCAAAACAGATTTGGCTACAGAAATGTACAGTATGCTGTTTGGATAAGTGTCATGAGAGAATCAATTACTATCCCTGCTATGCCTTCCAGGAAAGCAGTTTGAGGCTTACAAGCCTCAGCTGAAACATTTATTGGTTTATTTGTTTATATTGCATTTTTCGTTCTTGAGTACAGTTAAAATACACTCAGACAATGAAGAACAAATTCAGGGTCAAATATATGAAGAAATCTCTATGCAAGAAAACTATAGGCTATAAATCACAATGTGTGTATACCAGAAACCTCTGGCTTTTATTTTATCAGGGAGAAACCACACACACACACACACACACACACACACACACGACAAACCTTTAGTTACTCAATTATCTTTTTTGCCAGGGATTCTGCAGTCCTGCAAATGTTTTTGGCCTGAGACTGTATCCCTGCAACAGTTTCCTTGCTTTTGAGCATTAACCTCCTTTGTACATTCACGAAATTGCGGCATTTTTTGTTTGATGACACAGACAAATTGCACTTTCCAGCAGCTCAACACCAGATGGTAATTGCATTCTAATAATAGCACAACGTAGTGAAATTGCCTCCTATTTAGTTGTGCTTTAACTGATGTGACAGGAGAAAGCCAGCCACCTGGTAAAGATGGGAAGAGGAATGGAGCTTGGAAAAGCACAGGCCCACCAGCTTAGGAAGAAGCAAGCATGTGTCGAATGAGGCCTGTGGGAGGGTTCTGAGTATGTACCTTGTTGTTTCTGTGATTCACACATACATATGCTCACTTGAGTAGAGTGAGTTAGTTATTATTGATTTAGCAGTGCAGAACCTTTATTGTTTTATTTACTTATCTAAAAGATTTATAGTGGCTCATTTTAAGCAACTATGGGCAGCTTACAACCACCAATAAATAAAACAATCATAAAAACAATAAATTACAAGTCTTGTGTATATTAATTTTAGTGCATTTAATTATTGATTTTGAAAGCTGGGGTGTTTGCTTAGTTTAAATGGAGAGGACAGTGATTGAGATCACAGTGTCAGCCCTGAAGCCATTTTGGGCTGAAGCCATTTTGGGAGCATCTTCAGGGCTGCCACAGCAAGGCTGGTTGGAGCTGTGGGAACATGAAGGGGGAGATAGAGATAGCTGGGGGATGTGTAGCCAAAATAACATTTTTTCCTGTGGGAGCCAAGGACACTCTACTAGGTGTTGGAGAGGCATAGACAAAAGCCAGTGTTGGGCTCTACATCTTACCAATGTCCCGGAGCCCGACATTACAGCTGGCAGCATTGCGGAGCCTGACTGCCAATTCAAACTCGCATCAGCGTTGGAGGGGGAAGGGCTGTCGATGATGTTTCACAGCCTCAGAACTGTGAATCTCTGATCTGCACTTGCAGCGTCAGCTTTGAGGGGGGGAGGGCTACACTCGCAGCCTCAGAGCTCATGTTTCGGCTTTAACACAGTGTTGGATTGGAGGCAAATTGTTAATTGTTATTTAGAATACTAAGGGGAGGAATGGTGGAGGGAGAAATGTGAGATTAGATTAGGCGTGGTTTAATAAGGTATGGGGTGGTGTCATGGCTAATTAGGTAATGGCGGTTTAGGGAGGGGGTGGATGCTAGGTAATTGGGCAGGGGTAGATAAAACAGCATTGGGAGTTACCTACTCCCAATGCTGACTTTTCACGGATATCTGTTGTTGAAGCTCTTGGCCATAATTGGGAATACAGCAATAAACTCTACAATTTCAACACTACAAGTGTGAGTAGCCTGGTTTATTGATCAAAATATCCAGTTCTTGGCAGAGACCGACAGCCAGCAGGAGCTGGGACTGCGACCTGATTGGACCATGTGATGGACATTTAACCTGGGGGCAAGAACTTTGGGGTTTTGATTTAGGTGGAGAAAACCTCAGGTCCTTCAGAGTCAGGTTTTCACCATGTTAAGATGAAATACCAGAATGTTTTAATATAGAATAAACATTATCAATATGACATATTCCATTTAAACTACATGTCCCATGATGCAATATTCCACCTCACCCCTCCCACATGATATAAAAGGTACTAACCACTACTTTGCTCTCCACTCTCGTCTGTGTTCCAGTGATACAATGTACATAGAAATGAGATAAAAAGGATAGACTTATTAACTTGGAAAATAAATAAAACATATATTCTGATTCTAATTATATGGAGTTGTTTGGCTTGATCCTTCTTAACATAACAAATTGGTAGCAGAGATTGGTTGCCAAACTTAACTCACTAAAAAAAAAAGTCAGAATCAGAGAAAAGAAGAATTAACATGAGAGCCTTCACCCACCAAATAGCAGCTCAATTGACTCCTGTAAGGACAATAACAGGAACTGTTCCGGATAAAGAAATTGAGAAACAAGATGAAATGCCTTTTAAAGGTAAAGATATAGATTCTACAATAACCAAAATAATTAATATATCTAAAAGAAGTAAAAATCCAATAGCGGAAATAAAAATGCTTTTAGAAGATTATAACAACGTTAAAACTAATGAAAGACAAAGCAAAGCTGGTGATACTGACCCAACGAGCCCTTCAAAAGACAGTTTAATGTTAACTGAACCTGAGAATGAAGCTACGGCACCATTTTCAGAGCAACAGATCTTTCAAATTCAACCAATCAAAATGGCCACTGAACAACCAATCATAATGAAAAATTCAAAATGCAGGGCAGGTAAGGAAGAAAACAGTACTTCTGTAAAAGAAAATGAAAATACCAAAAGTGATTGCGAAGGAGAGGATCTTGAATCAGAAAATAGTTGGTCTGTAATCTACACACAGGAAATAAAAAACTCAGAATCCCCAGCCACAGAAAAACCAACTGCATCTCAAACAACCCAAAAGTACTCCAGGAGCTTAATACAGACACCCGAACTCCAAAAGATCAAAAGCAAAAGTTTACCTTCAGATACAGAAATTGCGAGGGCAATAGAGACTTTAGAAGCCGCATTTGGCAGCACCTTCAACCTCCTGAATTTTAAAAACACTGAAGCAGATCGTTATTCAGGTACATCACTAATGATAACTCAGAAGACAGAAGAAGCAGCCAGGCTTTTAAAGAAAACCCAGGCAGCAGCATCTTTGAAGAGCAACATTGTAACCAACAATCCAGCTTCAACAGAGGTCCTTGGGATGAATGCAAAATTTACTGAAGATAACTCTGTTTTATCACCTTTTTTCAACAAAACCTAAAGCAATGGCTGCAACAGCTTCAGAAGCTCAAACTATTTATGGAAGCATACCTACCAATACTGTTCCCATGATGTCATCTAACCTACAACATCAACAGGGCAATTATTACATGCAAGGATTCTACCCTGAAAACCAAAGTCAATCTTCAGACAACATTCCTTTTCTACTGAATTTCAAAGGTGAGAATCCAAAAGTTCAACAATCTTCTGAAATACCACATCTGACAGCGACTACACAGAGAGCACCTCCAATCAGCGATCAACCCAAGATAAATCCCTGTTCCCTTCAACAAAATCCGATCATCTATCAAGAAAGAAGACCAACAGGACTTTCAAACCTAACAGCATGTATACCCATACCCTTCTGCCAATACTTCCACATTCAGGGTCACCTACAACAACAATTCATGAATAACAGTGGTACACAACCTAACATTCTTCCAAATGATTTACCTAAATTATGCACCACAGGGAATAATCTAATGGAGTGGGCTCAACAATTTCAAATCACTTTAATGAAGGAAAATGTACTTTTCCTTATATTAAGCCCACCCAAAAAATGTGGTCATTAGATGTGGATTATGTCCACCATAAAGCATTCTGTTTATTACTAAGCTCACTTGAGCCAGCTATTTACTACAATGGTTCTACAATATTTGAAATATGGAAAAAATCTGTAATCTTTTCCACAGCAAAAACAGAAGTACTACCTCTAGAATTTCTAAAGAATTTCACTCTGCCAGATTAAAGCCAGGTATGAGCATGAGTGAACATTTGCTTAAATTGAATGCTATGAGATCTCAATTATTACAAAGGGGGGAAATTATATCTGAGGAAATTTTTATTAGTATTATTATCAATTCCCTCAATTCATCCTGGGACAATTTTCTTAATCAGTAAAATAATCCAGACTATGGAAATTTATCCCTTGAAAGTCTATCTGGAAGATTAATAGCTGAGGATAATCTCAAAAAAGATAGAGCATTAATGCGTAGGGAACCCAGAAATACAAAGAGGGTGGATTTTGAGGAGCAAGTAAATGTTCTGCAGGGGTGCTACACATCTGGTTCAAAAGATCATTTTAAGAAAAATTGCCCAAGAAAATTTAGAGGAAGACCAACTAATGAATATGCCTGAACACACAATATCAATTTTCAAAGAAAGAGATCTAATTCTGGGCAGAGATATTATGACAGGACCCCCTAGTAATCAAAGATTAAGTATTAACTCAAGACGCAGGAAATCACCTAGTCCAAGAAGCGGTAGAGTATCCGAAAGAGAAAATGATAGGAACAATAGTGAATCTGTAAACGGATTCAGGAATATTGAACCCATCTTTAACAAAGGTAAGAAAGGAAATTACTGGTTATTAGACTATGGGGCTACGTCACATACTTCATGTGTCAAAAAATGGTTTACTTCCTTCACCAAAATGTCATTCAACATAAAAGTAGCCAATCAAAAACTCGTAAAGGTTGATGGGAAAGGGAATGTTCATATTCCAGGTATTGGTAATATAAGTGAAGTTCTTTTCATACCAGAAATACCTTACAATGTTCTTGCTACAGTAAAATTGAGTAAAGGAACAAAAATAGAAGTATTATTCAAAGATGGTAATGTATTGTTAACTAATAATGGAAAAGAAGTTGGAAATGTCTTATCAGGAAGACTACCTTACTATATACCATATCATGAGTCTATTGAACAGATAAATGCTAACTTTAGTAACAAAGATGAAAATAGTGATGGTGTAGAAGAAAAAGAAAGGGAAGAGAATATAGATGATGATTGTAATACTGATGAATGTAACACAAAAGGGGAAAATAGTAACAGAATTGATAACGTTGATGTTGAACATGTTGTAACTGAACCAATTAATAACAAATGTATTTCTATCGGTACTTGATAATTGTGCCCACCTATTACACCAAAGATTGGGGCACATTGGTTTCCCAATTATAAAAAAGATGTTTAACTGTTCCAAAGGTCTTAAAGTTAATAACTGTGATAATTATTTAAAGTGTTCTATTTGTAAAAGCTCAAAATTAAAAAACAGACCCCGACCAAAGAAATCTATGAGGAGCACCACACACATTTTTCAGCTGATGCACATGGATATAGTAGGCCCATTGAAGCCTTCAATTGGCAAAAAAAGTTTCTTCCTATCGATTGTCGATGACCATAGTAGGTATGGTTTTGTGTACACCCTCAAACACAAAAGCGAGACATTTGCAAAGTTCAAAGAATTTTATAAGAGAGTCGAGACTCAACATAATATCAAAGTCAAACAGATAATGACAGACAGAGGTTCTGAATTCATGTGCAAAGAATTTAGTAATTGGATTAACAAGAATGGTTTGATACATTACAAAACTTCACCGTTTTCGGCATATCAAAATGGAGTAGCTGAATGTAGAAACGGTGTTTTACAGACTATGGTTAGGTGTGTACTGGAAGATGCAGGATTAAGTTTTTCATATTGGGGAGAGGCCGTTCTATATTCAAATTATACACTGAATAGATTATGGTCTAGCATAATTCAAAAAACCACATATGAAATCATGTATAATTGCAAACCTAAATTATCTCACCTTCACATTTTTGGGATAATGGCCAATGTACATATTTCCAAACAACTTAGACGAAAGGGGGACAAAATCTCAAAAAGACTAAGATTCGTAGGTTATGAGTCCAAGACCAAAACCTATAGATTTATGGACAACAATCATAAAATAATAATTTCAGGATCGGCAAATTTTGATGAAAGTGCCAATTGGAGCAAAATACATTCAAACGAAATCATAATAGATAAACATGCATATAAAGATAACCAAACACAATCAAAACCTCACATACACATCAACAAATCAATCAGACACAAAATAGCAATTAAGGATTGGAAAGAAGGCCACCACATCATTAATACACGAGACATTGATGAAGAGGACCCCGACGAGTTGTCTGAAAACACTAGTGACACAGACAAAAACATCAGAAGATCACCTAGATCAAACAAAGGGAACACACCTAAAATCTTAGAGGACTACGTAATGTCCATTAATTGCGACGTCACTACACCCAAAAACTATGAGGACATTTTGGCTCTTTCCGAGGAGGAACAAATAAAGTGGAAAGATGCCATGCAAAAAGAGATGGACAGTATAAAAGCACTAAAAGTATACACACCAGCTAAAGTTTCCAAACACACATACACAGAAAAAAAACAATTGGAACAAGATGGGTATTCAAGATAAAACATTTAGAAAATAACAAAACTTTATATAAAGCAAGACTTGTAGTGCAAGGGTTTTCTCAAAGATTTCCAGATGATTACACAGATACCTATTCTCCAGTCAGGTCAGAAAGTGTGAAAACTGCACTAGTCATTGCATCAATTCTAAATGAACATGTGTTTCAATTTGATGTACAGACAGCGTACTTACATGCACAACTAGATAAAAAAAAATTATGTCAGAGCACCACCTGGAATTGACCAAGATGAGGGCAAAACATGGTTATTAAAGAAAAGTCTCTATGGTCTGCAACAATCAGGTAAGCATTGGTATGATTGTCTTTCTAAAACACTTAGGCTGATAGATTTTACCGCCACATCAGCTGACAAATGTGTGTTTGTCAGGAGAGATCAAGGTTCCTATGAGAAAGTATTAATATATGTTGATGATATTTTGTACATCGGTAAAAGTAAATCCAAATGTGATCAATTTGCTCAAAAACTCAATGAACATTTTTCACTAAAATCATAGGAAAGGTTGATAAATACCTGGGAGTTCAAATTACCAAAAGTGAGAATGGTTTCATACTATCCCAAAAAGAAATTTTTAAAGAAATATTATTGAAATGCAACATGACCAACGCTAATCCATCTGATACACCTATGCAGGCTGATTTTATAAGAAATATGTATAATGATGGTGAAACTTTTAATGAAAATACACTATATCGATCAACAATCGGTTCATTGCTCTATATAGCCAATTGGACCAGACCCGATATATCTCTCCCTGTCAACTTACTATCTTGACATGTAAGCAGCCCGAAGGTATACCACTGGAATGCTATTAAAAGACTGCTAAGATACCTGAAACATACAATGAATGCCACATTGACACTCACCTCAAACATATCCAAGTCACCAATACTCTCATGTTATGCAGATGCGGACTGGGCTAGTGACATTAAAAGGAGAAAAAGCACCTCAGGATATGTCATATATTTAAATGAAAGCCCAAAACAAAAGCTTGTGTCAACCTCAACTACAGAGGCAGAGTTTGTATGTTTGTTGAAAGCAGCAAACAATTTAATATGGTTCGATGATTTAATGATAGACATTTGGAAACAGCCTGCATACCCAATAATCATACAGGAAGACAACAAAGTCACCATTGACATATCTAAAGCTGACGCAGTTGGTCAAAGATCCAGACATATAGACATTAAATATAAACATGTGAGACAGTTATCAGAGATAGGATTTATAAAGCCGGTACATTGTGAAACAAAAGAACAAACCGCAGATATATTAACTAAGCCACTCCCATCAAATCAACATATGTATCTAACAAAGAGCCTATGTGTAAATATATAAATAGTGTATTATAGTTACAGTACTTGTAATCATTTCAATTAAACCAATCTGGTATTAGAAGGGGTATTGTTAAGATGAAATACCAGAATGTTTTAATATAGAATAAACATTATCAATATGACATATTCCATTTAAACTACATGTCCCATGATGCAATATTCCACCTCACCCCTCCCACATGATATAAAAGGTACTAACCACTACTTTGCTCTCCACTCTCATCTGTGTTCCAGTGATACAATGTACATAGAAATGAGATAAAAAGGATAGACTTTTTAACTTGGAAAATAAATAAAACATATATCCTGATTCTAATTATATGGAGTTGTTTGGCTTGATCCTTCTTAACATAACACACCAGTTGTGCCAACATGACATTCCTAATAAATTCATACTTTGAGGAAACACTAGGCCTCAGATTTTTGATTGCTTTGGGTCTGTTACTTGAAACCCTGACACACAGGATTGTGATCTAACCATGAGAGCTGGGTGCTTGCCTATGAGCAGAAGAGATCCAGATTCTTGTCTACCTTCAGTCACAAAAGCTCATGGGGTGATTTTGGGTCAATCTCACTCCTTGAGCCTGGTTTCCCACTAATAAGTAAATAGACATATTGACTTCAACCCAGTCTACCAATCACTGAGAATGAAAGAACTGCATCAACAGCAATTCTGAAAATAGCAATTAAAATGAACAAACAGGCATCCCCCCAAGGAACAACAAAAACTATAACCTATCAGCTCACAAGAAATCAGACCACGTCTCAGTAACAACAACCAGCTAATCAAACAATCTGAAACCAGACTATGACTCAGAAGTAGCCAAATAACATCCACATTAATTTGCATCACATAAAAAGGTATTTAAAAGCCAGTGTTCTGACAGAGGAACACAATTAAAAGCGCACTAACGATGCCTCCTCGAATGGTGATGAAATGTTTGCAACCAAATTGCCAAGCTCGGAGCTCAGAACAACAGCCATACAGAAGATGTAATACAATGGTGTAACACATAGGCTTGAATGCTCAAAACGTTTTGCCTTCCGAATGTCAACTCTTTCTCTGCTAACTATACAATAGTGTTACATACACACAACAAAAGAATAAACTGCACAATGTTATTTCAGATTTAATGCATCCTGCAAGTTGAATTCCTTTGCTACTGCATGAGCTACAGACTTTAGAGAAGCATGATGTCAAATTGGGAGAATGAGTCATCCGGAAATATAAATCATGGTATGATCACATAAGATTATTTCATGCAAATGACTGAGAAAATGAGAGGCCATAATATGCGTGGGCCTCCAGATTGGCCTGTCAGTCAGAGAACTCGCTGTGCTAAAAGGCATGGATCTTTAGAGCAAGCTGGAGCACACTATAAATAGAACAGTTGGCAGGAACTATATTGTTTCATTGGTGGGCAGAGGGCTGCATATATATTTCTTATATACAATATGTGCCTGAACTCTGTCAAGTAGCTTTCTTTTTGCACTTGTGTCTGCTTTTAAATCAAGCTCTAACACACACTTTAAATTGGGCAAGTTAGCCATTTCTGGATCATCAAATAAACACATTCAATTACAAAATCTGAAAATAAGGTAAAAAAGAAGGTCTTCAGTTACACATCATTTGTATCTGTTAACTTTTTTTGTATAAAGCAATGCTAATTTGGAAAAAATATTGTTTATTTAAAAACAAAATAATGCATCTTATCAAAGCAGGAAAGATGTACTGGGAGAATTCTGAGCCTATCTGGTCTCCTTGTTTTCATCAAGCCTTTTCTTATTTTCCTTCATCTATATGTTGAAAGACCCATAGTTATGGAGTATTATGTTCTAGTATAAAACAATTCATATATATATGGAAGTAGCTAATTCTATATAAATCCAATAATGAACTTCATTGTAACAACTAGAGCTTTGCATTTTCAAGAGAATGATGTCAGTTTGGTAATGCTCTGCAATCACACATATTATACTCAATGCCCCTGAATATGAAAAATGTATGAGTATAAAATGAGTTTAATATGTGTGATTCCTGAGATTTTTAAACAATTTCAGTGTGTTTTCATTTAGCTTTTATTTATTTGTTTGTTTGTTTGTTTGTTTATTTATTTATTTATTGGACTTGTATGCTGCCCCATCTCCAAAGACTCGGGGTGACTCACAACTAAAAACATACATCCACAATAAATAATTAAAAAGAATTAAACCAGAACAAGCCCAATATTTATCCAAATTAAAACAATTTAAAACTATCTCATCCCCCCTCTTTTCAGAAAGAGAAGGAGGAAGAGAGCTACAGTAGTTTCCTTCAACTGATGCATTAAATTTTCCAATTTGTTGTAGACTGCACACTCAAAAGCCTTTGTATAAAAATTTATATGGCTACCAACTCTACATGTTAGGAAACATTTTAAAAATGCAAATAATAAAAACCTCCCAAAGAAAAACAAATAACATAAGAAAACCACATATCCATCTATAGTTCCAAAATCAAGATTCACCTCATGTTAGTACATAATATGGCTCAGCAATATTTTATCCCAGTTTCCGTGGAAAGAACCAAATCTTTAGAAACTTTGTAAAGTCCAGCAGATTCCAAGTCATCTGGACCTTGTAGAGATGCTATCCAGCAATGGTTTCTTAAGGGTAGGTTGGACCACTGCCTCCTCCAAACTGACACGATGATCCCCTGACTCAGCATTGAATTCACCACAGGTTTACTTCAACTACATACTGTTTCCAAGGATGCTTTAAGCAACTGGGTCTAATGCACAGATGGCCACATTCAAAGGATCCTGTTCAATGGCTCTCAAGTCATATGCTCAGTTTCTTGCCAGATAGCCATGCCTGAGGTCACTTTAATATGACTGCTTAACCAGGGCTCAACCCAACATTACCCATCAGATGTTTGGAATAGTCATCACAGAAAACCTTAAGATGTTCCTCCAATTTTTCTTTCCTTAATAGGGGACTAGATCACCAGGCAACAATCTGCAGCTGCAGTAAGAACTGAAAAAAATGATTATGATGCACTGTAATTGTTAATATCACTAATGTTTGGTTGGCTTGTTTCTAGTTTTCTTCTACCAGCACTCCAGGAGTCTGTTCTGTCATTTTCTTGAAGTCCCCTGATAGAAGACTCTAAGTTTCATGAACAAGAAGAGGCTACCGGACACAATCCAATCTAAGGTACAGCATCAGTCTTGAAACCCAGAGGAGTCCATCTGGGTTCTAGACCAAACCATACAAATAGGTCCATCTACTGTGTGCTAGGGAGTTAGAATGAGAGAGCTCCACTGCAATCAGAAAGTGATCCAACTACAACAAAGGGCAGATATTAATATCCCATCCAAACAATTACATACAGTAAGTACTGCCCAAGACAAAAGCTAGATTTTTATATGTGCTGGGTCCTCAGTGCTCTGGCTTGGCCAGGAAGTCCTGAGTTGGTTCTGCCTCTGCACCTAGGAAAGGTAAGTTTAATTTCTTCATTGCCATAATTTTGTATGAATTTTGTAACACTTCCTTATAAGTTGGTTGCCAGTTGCACTCCGTGTGAGATTGAGTTGCCGGTTGCACTCCATGTGAGATTTAAGGTTTTGGTAACAATTTATTGTACTGTATGGCTTGGGTCCGGGGTACTTGTAAGAACGTCTCCTTCTGCTGACAAACACCCATCGCCCTGTGCGCTCCCACAGACGGGGCCTCCTGGGGATACCGTCAGCTAAACAGTGTAGGCTGGCAGCCCCTAGGGGTAGGGCCTTCTTTGTGGGGGCACCCACCCTCTGGAATCAACTACCCCTTGAGTTGCACTTGGCCCCCGATCTCCGCTCCTTCCGCCGTGACCTCAAAACATGGCTATTTTTGCAATCCGGCCTGGACTGACAGGGGATTGGGGTTTTAATTTGATTGTTTATTTGGCATAATTTAATATCTTTTTAATTTCTTTTAATTTCTTTTAACTTTTGTACTTTCTGTCTTTTATGTACGCCGCCCTGAGTCCTTCGGGAGAGAGGGTGGCTTATAAGTCCAAATAAAACAATAAACAAACAATAAGTGAATATGCATAGGGTTGCATTGTTAGACTTTATACAGAGTACCAGGATTTCCATCAATCACAGGCCACAGGTTTTTTTTAGATGCCACAGGACTGTTAATAGTGCAAAAATGCTATTTTAATATTCCTCCCACTTAGTTTTTCCAAACTGTTGGCTCACATGGATACTGTGGAAGATATAATCAAGTGTCAGCCAATGTTTCTGGTTTCCAGCAGAGCAGAATGGTAATGAGATGTGGCAGAATCTGTGGAACATAAGGGAAAAGAAGCACGTATAAGGGAGATTTATCTCATGTGCCCAGTGCACACCAAAAACAGCTGCTGCAATTAAAAAGTAATTAGGGACATATTAAAACATTTGTGGAGAAAACACATGGGGCTGTGGAATGGCACAGCACAGCAGGGAAGACAAGCTCGCTCATTTCTTAAAGTATAATAATGTGTGTAGAACACCCAAATCTCCATTCATATCATTTAGCATTAGGTTAACTACTGCTAACTTCAATACAGAATTATTTGTCAATGTAGCTTTTCAGTGTAGCACAGGGGAGCACTAATGAAATGAGTCGATTTTCCCAAGATAAAGCTAAATATTCTATCTTCTGTAGTCTGCTTACAAGTATTGGAGACTTCAACATCAAGGATGACAGTGGGGAAAAAAATCCACACAATAACATCTGAAAGCATCATTTAATACCTAATGGTTCAGGAGAGATTATAGTTCCTGTTTATACTAACAGACTTTACAGCTGGCATCATCATTTGGAAATTATTCATAGCTTTTATCTAAATGTGTCTTAGAGGGAAGGTGTTAAAAATAGTCACATTTCACTAGATGAGATGGAAAGGCATTAAACAAAGCACATTTCACTAGATGAGATGAAAAATATAGGAGTGTCTCAGGAAAAAAAAGATACCATATGTGTAAGGAATTGGCCTCAGCATTTCTAGGCTGAGTGGAATTATTATTTTTTCTTTTGTTGTAGGAATGTCTGTATGTAAAAGAAGGGCAAGGACTGTATTGGTATAATCATGGCATCATCTTGACTTGATTGACATTCCCATCTCCCTATCACCCCAGCAGATGCCCATCTTGCTCTGTGAAAAGTTGCCAGGAATAACCTGAAATTAAAACATGATGACTTGGCCCCTTCTGTCTTCACTAAAACCTAGTAGCAGAAACATGTATTATGATAACTTGTTGCTTTCCAAGAGCAGCCAGTGAAATGAAGCATTAGGAAAGAAGAAGCTGGAAAAGAATTTTCAATGTATGACTTTATATCACCAAGCAGATAATGGAAGACGAGAGATTCAGGATTATTTTTATTAGCATCTCAGAGTTCCTAACATCTTAGTATCAGTGACACCTATTATATCTCAGGAGAGAGAGCATCATATAATCAATATTCACTCCATGTACTTGTTAAGTTTTAAACAAACATTCTATCAATATGAATAAGAAGAGTTGCAGAATTAAAACTTATTTTACCACAGGTGTTTTTTTTCACCACTTTTATTTTATAGAATCTAAATTTCCCTAGAGTGATTGTGAATAAAATGAGCTTTCAGTTCTACAGTCCCTTCTAGATCTTTGAATCTCCAACTTCTTGCTTGTTTCAGCACAACTGGCCTCTCTCCATTTACTAATCTTTCCTCTGAATTCCCATGAATTTTTGTTCAATTTACAAGCCTTGGTGGCTCAGGCTGTAAATGCCTGCTCTTAAGATCCAGCTGTCTACAATTACTGTAGGCTCGAATCCCACCAGGCTCAAGGTTGACTCAGCCTTCCATCCTCTCGGGGTAGGTAAGTTGAGGACCCAAGATTGTTGGGGGCAATTAACTGACCTTGTAAAAATGCCGCTTAGTAATAAGCAGGCATATACAATGGAATGAAGGCTATTGCTGAGCACACTGGTTGTATCCCAAAATTGTAAGCGCCCTGAGTCTTCGGAGAAGGGCGGCATATAAATGTAATTAAAAAAAAAATTGCTTCCCCTCCCTTTCTTCCCTCACCATTATAATGTTTGCCACCTGATATTTGCAAAAGATATGGTGTTGGTTGATTAAAAAATAAAGAAAACCGGGACTCATTATCTTTTAGAAATGAAATTTAATTTTAAAAAGTCTTAGGATATAAAGTTGAATGGCATTAAATAAGATTTTCAGCAAAATCCCCAGACCCCTACCCTTCAACATATTATTCAATCAGATTAGTGGCTGGTAAAAGGATTAACAGTACATTTATGATGACGATGACCACAATGATGATGATGATGATGATATAAAGAACAATATGAACACACAGCTTCAAACACATCAAATGTTCCTCCCAAGAACCTAGGACAGTGGTCCCCAACTTTTCCGGCTCTTCAGACTGGCAACAGCGGTGGCAGTGATGGCGGGAAAGGGGATGGTTTTGTATGTGTGCCCATCGCTTGCTCAAATAGAGCTTTGTGTGCTTGCGCACTCACACACCCAATGGGTCATGGCCCAGTACTGGGCCACAGCCCAAGGGCTGGGGACCTCTGACTTAGGATGTCATAATATAGTGACATAGTATATGGTATTTACATAGTATAGTATTTCTCAATCTTGTCAATTTTAAGCAATGTGAACTGCATGTCTACAATTCCACACAATTTGGGGACTTGAGATTCACACATCTTAAAGTTGCTATGGTTGGGAAACTGCTCTAGAGAACATTTCAATCCTAGGCACATCTAAAAATGAGGTGAAAGCTGCATGTCCAATAAAAAGATACCATCAAGATAGTAAAATGCAACATGAAGCACTGCATAAATTTGGATATCATGGAAGGACTGGACCTAAGAACACAGAAGCCATAAAATGAACTTTATTCAGTTGTACACATCCATGAAGAAAAGCCACAGAAGGCATAACTATTGCACATGCAAATCTCTGTTCTTTGTCATCAAAGATCCAAGTTTAGATTTAGACTTTGCAAATGTGTAAGTTTGGAACCTGTGAGATATTTCTAAGAACTCAAATCATACCACAATGTTTTGTATGAATTAGTGAGGTTAAATGTTTCTGTAATTCTTTCTTCTCATTGAGAAGGCGTTAAGTGATGGAAGAATTGCTGGCTCATAAATGGTACCTGCCCGAGCCATCTGTCTTACAAATGATCTTGTATGTATAGCTATTATTTTAGTCAGACACCAGCAGCTTCACAATTGTTCATGGCCTTGGTGAAGAATAGTAGCTGTCAAAAGCACTAAGAGTGTTATAGCTTTTAACAGACCTGTTTGCAGCTTGTCTGAAAGGCTGAGGAATGGCATGTGGGAAACAACCAGAATTGATTGCAAGGCTGAAAATGGCATCTTGATTACATTTTGCTTTGCTAGGCAGTAGTCTTCACTGGAGGAAAGAAAAAGGTAGCTTACTGTATCTGGTAAGACAGAAATATTACTGAATAGAGGCAGAGAAATTAATTCAATCCATTGCTCACCCTTTCCAGACTCATTATCTCAGGAAGAAGAACCAGAGAAGCAATAAACAATGAATACTTCTGTGTTTCTTTTAATCCTACTAGATTTCAGATATTGGTTGAAATCCAATGACAGTGCAAACTATTATTTGTGACAAAAATGCAATAGGCAAATACATGTTTTAGACTCAGAGGAGCTGATAAAATCACTTTTTCAGGCAGAAGTTATAAAGACCTTTGTTAGAAAATAAGCCACACACTAAGATTTACTTAGAATAAACATATTCCAGACTTTCTCCTGCAGTCAGCTTTATATTAGAGGATGGAATTTCTGAAACTAATTGTTCTGGCTTCTAATGATAGGATATGACTTTCCTAGAATCCTCTATTTTCTAGAGCTTTGGAAATTTAAATAATACCTCTCAGGTTTATTGTAATAATTAGCACTCTTTGTTATTTTTTTTTCCTACAAAGAACATGAATGTTAAGAATTTGGGCGGAATTTTTGAGGTTACTTTTTGGTTTGTGTATTATTTTTAATATCTGTTCTATACCTTTTCTTCTCTTTTTGAGACTGTGTGGACAAATCTTGCAGTTTTCTTGGCAAGGTTTCAAAAGTGGTATCCCATTGCTTTCTTTCTGGGGTTGAGAGAAAGTGACTGGCCTGAGGTCACCCAGATGGTTCTGTACTTAAGGCAGGACTAGAATTCACCTTCTCCAGTTGCTAGTCTAATACCTTAACTGTTACGTTTGCATGAAGAGTCAGACGCGAGGAGTTCCAGCAAAAGACTTTATTAGTGACTACAGCTCGAATAGACCCATTCTGGCTTGGCTACGGCTGCTTCTTATAGCCTGCAGCCGTAGCTGCCAGCCAATGGGAGTGCAGGATTCTTCCCCGACTATCTAAACCAATACCATTTGACATTTTACAAGAACAGTTCAAATAAACCAATAACATTCAAACCTACATACATAACACCCTCCCCACTAGGTTCAGTCCATACCAAACCCCAACCTATCTAATGTATTCCTTTAAATAGGTGGGGCTCTTACGTTGTTGAGACCTTCGTGGTTCAGAAGCTTTAACGTTCTCACCCAGTGAGAGAGGAAATGTGTCTGCTGACATTTCCCTGTTGGGACTTCCTGTGAAAGGAGACCCTGTTGAATTGTTAGAATCTGTCTCTCCTCCCAACCCATCTCCATTCCAATGTCAGCACCCAAGTCAGGTAGTGATGTGCAATCTTCCCCTTCTAAGGATGGATCTTGGCTTTGTGACAGGGTTCGATGGTTCCTGTCGCAATGGCTCGTTACACATGGGGTTGATTCCTGTTTGCTGATTTTCCTCCTGTTCCCCCCTTCCCCTAGAAGAAACAGCAGGTGAGGGACCTAGAGGGAGACAGGGGCATGTTCTTGAGGGACCCTGGATCTAAGTTGGTCAATGTGCCTGCTCCAGAGAAGGCCATCCTCTGTTTGTACCCTGTAAGAAAGAGGGCCTGTGATGTGAGTTATTTCAGCAGGAATCCACAAAGGGTCACCTAGAAGGTTCCTAGCATAGACAGAATCTCCCACACTAAAAGAACGAACTTTGGAAGTGGAATCCAGTGGTGCGTTGGGTGCGTAAGTGGGATGGAGGTGGTCAAGGGAAGACCTAAGTTTCCTGCCCATCAACAACTCTGCTGGGGACAAGTTAGTTGATGGACTAGAGTGATGTGTTGAACACTAAGAAGCTTTTCAAGCTTCTCAGTGATGTCCCCAGGACCTAGCTGCTGAAGCTTCTCTTTGCAAACGTACATGCTCAGCCCGCTGTTGCCCAAAGGGTGCCCAGGGGCAGTGAGGGCATGTCTGATGCCCTGTTGAGCTAGAAAGGATTCAAAAATGTTAGATGTGAATTGAGGGCCATTGTCAGAGACAGGATATCTGGTAACCCATGGGTTACAAACAATTTTCTTAGCTGCTTGATAACAGCCTCAGTAGTTGTGGATGACATTGGAATTACCTCTAGCCATTTGGAGTATGCATCTACTATCACTAGAAAAGTGTGCCCTCTTGTAGGGCCTGCAAAATCAATGTGGATTCTAGACCATGGGCCCCTAGGACATTCCCATTCCTGTGTGGGGGCGTGAGGTGGTGCAGGTCTGACTACCTGGCAATTGGGACAAGAGGCTACCCAGTTTTCAACCATTTTGTCAATACCTGGCCACCATACATAACTCCTGGCCAAACCTTTCATCCTTACAATCCCAGGATGACCCTCATGTAACATTTCCAAAACCTCCTTTGCAGTTTTTAGGAATAACCACCCTGTTACCCCACAATATACATCCTCTTAATACAGATAATTCAGTTTGCCTGGACTTAAAAGGTTGGGCAAGGTGAGGTAGATCTTGAAGAGGCCAACCTTTCTTGATCCAGCCCATAACAGGTGCCAATACAGCATCTTTGGCAGTTTCTTTGGCAATCTCAGCAGCATGGACTGGAAGCTTAGCAACAGTCTCCAGGAAGAAGGTGTTAGTTTCAAGTTCAAAGTCCTCCTTGTGGCAAGGTAGTGGGCAACGACTCAGTGCATCAGCATGTCCAATGTCCTTGCCAGGCCTGTGAATCAGTTTGTAGGAATATGCTGCAAGAAATTCAGTCCACCTCAGCATTCTGGTGACAGGATATTAGGTGTAGGTTTATCTCCTGCCACAATGCCAAGTAAAGGTTTGTGATCTGTAACAATGGTGAATGACCTGCCATACAGATATTCATGAAATTTCTTAACAGCTGCAACAACTGCTAAAGCTTCCTTGTCCAATTGGCTATAATTCCTCTCTGCTTTGGACAGCTGCAGAGTAAAATGCAATTGGGGCTTCCGCCCATTGGGAAGCCTGTGACTCAAAACCCCCCACTCCAAAAAGGGGATGCATCACAAGTCAGAACAACAGGTAAATTCTCAGAGAATTGTATCAACACAGCATCAGACGTGATTAGTCTCTTAATACTGTTAAATGCTGACTGTTCCTTCCGCCCCAGATCCAAACAGCATTCTTATCAAGTAGGCGATGTAAGGGCTCAGCAATAGATGCTTTGTGAGGTAGAAACATGTGATAAAAGTTAATAAGTCCAAGGAAGACTTGCAAATCAGCCTTGCATCGAGGTTTAGGGGCTTCATTGATTGCTTTAACCTTGGCATCAGTAGGATGGATGCCCTGCTTGTCAATCATATACCCAGGAACTCAACTCTGTCTGTTTTGAGTGTACATTTGTCTTCCTTGACTTTAACCCCGCTTTTCTGAATCTGGTAAGGACTTCTCTGAGTCTCTTGAAGCTGAGTGTCATTTTCAGCAGAGATTAAAACATCATCAAAATAGGGCACTACCCCTGGCAGTCCCTGCAACATTCTTTCCATAAGGCTCTGAAAAATGCCAGGTGCCACGCTTACTCCAAATTGTAGTCTTTACACTTGAAGGCACCTCTATGGGTCACAATTGTTTGTGCCTCTGCAGTAGCATCATCAACTGTTAATTGTTGATATGCCTGAGCCAAATCCAGTTTAGCAAATACTGTACCCCTGCCAAGGGAATGGAGCAGATGATGCACAACTGGTACAGGATATGCGCTCTGCTGCAGCGCATGGTTAAGTGTCCCCTTGTAGTCACCACAGATTCTCACTGACCCATCAGCCTTGACTGGTGTGACTATGGGTGTTTCCCATCTGGAGTGGTCAGTAGGCTCTAAAACCCTTGAGCAATGAGTTTATCTAATTGTGCATCAATTTTTCCTTTAAAGCAAATGGGACCCTCCTGGGCTTTAAACGAATTGGGGGCACCTTGGGGTCTAGGCTGAAAGCAATAGGGTCCCCATATACTTGCCCAGTCCTTCGCTGAAGACCTCTGGAAACTCAGACTTCAAGGACTCTTCCCAATCAGAACTGCTCACGTGATGGATGCCAGTCACCTCGATGCCAAGTGGCTTGAACCACTCAAGTCCCAGCAAACTTGGGCGATCCTTGTCCACGATGGTCAGGGGCAAACGTTTGGTGTGGCCTTTATACTGCACGTTGAAATCTCTCGCTCCAACTACTGGAATCTTGTTTCCGGTAGTCTTTGAGAGTCAGTGCTTGCTTCTGGAAATGCTTTTTCTGAATTTTGGGAAAGAGTCTGTGGATGGTGTCCCATGACACCATAGATAAATAAGAACCTGAGTCCACTTCCATTTGGCAAGGTCTTCCTTCAATAAACACCTTCACATGAACTTTTCTGCTTTTTAAAGTTGAAGAATGACCAATAGTGATTGTTTGGTGTGTTTCACTCTTGCCATTTGCTTCTAAATTTCGCCCATTTTTTCAATGACATTGTTGGGCTTAAAGTCTCTATCAGGGAATTTCTTCCTAGTGGTGGAGTTCTGGATGCTTTGCAAACTCTGGCTATGTGACCCGTTCTCACAACGTAGGCAAATGGAGTCAAAGAACTTGCAATCAGTGTGGGGTGACCCCACAGCCTCTGCAATAGAACCCTTGCCTGTTCTTCCCAGAGTCTTTTCTTTTCTTTTCCATTCTGAGTTTAAAAATCCCCTCTTCTGCCTCACTGCCATCAGAATCAGAGTCTATTTGTTCGCAATGAGTAGATGTGGATTTATCCCCATCAGAATGGCTTGAGGCCTGGCTTGAAGCCTTGTTAATCTTTTCATGGCGCTGCTGAGGACTTGGTGGCTTCCGCTGAAACAGCTTCTTCAATGGCCTCTTTAAACGTGATCTTAGGTTTCATTAATAGTTTGCTTTGTAAAACCTTATCCTTAAGGCCTAAAACAAACCGATCACGCATGGCCTCTTCTAAGTTGGTAAAGTCACAAGCACCCCCAATGTCCCTTAAACTTGCCACGAAGTCATTAACATTCTCTATCCCATCCCGACGGTAAAATTCGTGTCTCTTAATGAGGCACGATACTTGTGGGGCGTAATGGGCTCTTAAAAGTCTTTCTAATTCGGGCCATTCCATTACCTTCAGCTCTGCTGCTCCCGCCAACGCCTTCGCCATTTTGAAGACTGCCGGACCGCAGTGCGTGAGAAAGACTGCCCTCTTCCGTCTCTCAGGGATGCCGGCGAGATCGTTTCCCTCCAGGAACATGTGGAAACGATCCGCATACGATTCCAGTCGTCCGTAGCCGGATCGAACGGTGCTGGGGTGTGTTCAGCGCAGCCATCGGCCTCAGTTGCTTGTTCGTCGCATCGTCTTCTCTTCAGGGAGATCCCACCTTCGTCGCCAGTGTTACGTTTGCATGAAGAGTCAGACGCGAGGAGTTCCAGCAAAAGACTTTATTAGTGACTACAGCTCGAATAGACCCGTTCTGGCTTGGTACGGCTGCTTCTTATAGCCGCAGCCATAGCTGCCAGCCAATGGGAGTGCAGGGATTCTTCCCGCACTATCTAAACCAATACCATTTGACATTTTACAAGAACAGTTCAAATAAACCAATAACATTCAAACCTACATACATAACATTAACCATGACTCCAAACTGGCTCTTAATATCCATACTACTCCATTATAAAAATTTTCCTCAATTATTTACCATTTTACAATTGTTACTCCCAAAGTGTTTTTTTTCAAAAGATAACTGGGCTTTCTTTCTTTT